>CBVK0102191469.1:0-28191 GCA_900067695.1 Picea abies | reverse complement strand
TATAACCAACCAGGTATTCGAGAAACAGAGGTTCTAGGAGCTAAGGATATGGTCAATGTTACTTGCAAATAGACTGTAGAATGGTTCGACAGGGTATAGGGTTTACAAATGTACTAGAAAGTTGGCACACATTTAAGTGACAGTCGAGCAGGAGAAACCGAAACTTCAACTTTTCGGGGGGAGATATACTTATGAAGTTTTTACAGAGAAGGGTTTACAGACTTATAAGTGTACTGAAATACCGACCCACAACTAAATGACAGTCAGGCAAGGAAAGCCGAAATTTGGACCTTTTGGGGCAAATGAATTCATGAAATTTTTAAAGAGAAAGGCTTACAGGCTTACCCGATAACCCAATCTGCTTTACTCGACCCGAACTGCCTGTTTGAATTCGGAGACCACATGCCAATCGCTCGAAAAAAGGAACTAAGATTTGAAAATCACGATTTGCTGGAAAAATCGCGTGTTGATAGATATCTTCAGCGATCTCCGGGCTCCATATGACGTTTTGAGTTTTAAACTGAACAAATGAATGAATGTATCTGCCACTAGGAAAGAAGGAGGTTCCGTGCACCGGATCTGACTATCACCTCTCAGCGCAGATAAGGAAATGATTGTACAGAGAATAATACGCAGGCGTTTGAAAATTTTCGGCTGAAACCCACGAACAAGTATCATCTCCCGCAACATGAGACTTTCGGCAGTTGAACTTTTCATCATTACAACGGATTCTGACAGCTAGCTCGTGCGAAAGCACGATCTTTCTTTTTACGCTTTTAACCCTTTTCGGCGGTTGCTTGCATTTTAAATCGACCACTTTGCTGACGAAACTGAATGCTTTCGGTGGTTAATGAGCGCGCTTAGGGCTCGCCAAAACCACCGAAAGCTGTTATTTTCCCAATTTATTGACCAAACCAGAACCAAGAATTTTCTCAACTAAAAACAATACAAAGAAGCTTAAGCATGTGACCAATAGCAAGGATATCCTCTACAAAGTTCAACCGAAAGAACGGTTTTACTTTGGGAGTTAACACATTCATCAATCCAAAAGGCATTTTGGCATACATGAATGTGCCCCAAGTAGTGGTGAAGGTTGTTTTTTCTCTGTCCTCGGGCATGAATGATATCTGATTGTAACCAGAGAAACCATCAATCATGGATATTCTAGATGCACCAGTGACCTTCTGTAATATGTGTTCCATGTTAGGTAGGGGGTAATTGTCTTTTTTTGAGCTTCTGTTCAGGTTCCTGAAATCGACACAAAGCCTGATTTCTCTGCTTTTCTTCCTTGCTGGGACCAAGTTGGCCACCCACTCGGAATATCTCAAGGGGACAATGATTCGGGAATCTAACAACTTCTTCACTTCTTTCTCCATGACAGGTAGCAACATGGGATTTATCAGTCTCATCTTCTGCCTGAATGGTTTATCTTCTTCTTTCCACGGGATTTTGTGCTCAATGACAGATGTGTCATAAGTTTTGAGGTCTTCATATGCCCATGCAAACACATAAGCGAATTCCTTTAACAACCCAGCATATTCCGCCCTCTGTTCATTGGTCAAGATGCTTGATAATTTGACAAACTTAGGCTTATCTTGCATACCAATGTTACATTCGACTATGTCGGCATATTCATTCGAAACACCACCCTTTATTGCCACATCATTCTTGTCAAACAACCTTTCTAAAGGGACGAGTCCCGTTGGAATGTGATTGCTAGGCAGTTGGATAATCTGGTGATTAACAGTTTTATTCAAGAATACCTTAGAGGGGGGGTCGCCTTCTAGATCAGGGTCCTGATCAATGTGCAATGCAGAAAACTCATCGACGGACTGAATTTTTTTTTTGATTTCGAGATCATCCTCGAATACCTTCCAATGCTTTATGTTGTCCGGGGTGGATGGCCTGTATCTTACCTCAACCTCACTAGTAATCTTTGGTGGCAGGGGGATCCTGAACAAACTGGATGAGACTGCTAGGGAGTCGGCTGCGGTATTCTCTTCCCTTGGGATGAAAACAATGTTGAAAGCAGAGAAGAAATTATCGATCAAGCCCCATACCTCATTTCTATAGCTTCTAAGTCGAGGATGCTTGGCTTGATAAACATTTTTTACCTGTTGGATGATCAATTCTGCGTCTCCAAACACAACCATCTCCTTTATTCCCATTTCTTTTTCATCCCTCATACCCAAAACAAGAGCTTCATATTCTACCACATTGTTGGTGATTTCGAATTCCATCTTGTATGACAGAAATATGGTCTCTTGACAGAGCGATATGAAAACCACTCTGGTGCCTGCACCTATACTGGAGGAATCTCCATCAAAGAACATCTTCCAAACAGGGGTGGCTGGAGAAGGTATCTCTTGATCAAGGATGAGATGTTTTCTGATCTGTAAAGGGGCCTCAGGAGTTTTAGTAACCTGTAACAAACTAGACCGTAACTTAGTGTCAAGTGAAAAGATGGGGTGATTAGTGGGGTCTGCTTCACCACTGACAATGTAGGCAAGCTGGGTTTCTCTGTACAACTTCCTATGTTTCCCTCCAAAAACTGGAATAGTGGCATATGTGAGATCCATCTGTAACATTCCTCCAAGTCTCTTAATCCAAGACCTTGACAACAGCATGCCAAACTTGGGAGGAACATCAGCTACCACAATGTCCATAACCACACTCTTCATGGGCAACTGAAACAAAGAAACCTTCATGTCCTTGATGACTCCCAGACATTGCACCCTCCTCGAATCAAAAGAGTACAAGTCATGATATGCCTTGGTCACTTCTAGTCCCAGTTCTTCCATGACTATCTTGGGCAGAAGGTTATGGGAAGCTCCTGAATCCATGAGGCAATTATGCAACACTTTGTCATGTATGTTTAGGGAGGTGTAGAAGGTAGGGGATGAATCATCTCTGTCTTCTACCATGGGACCTAGGATGATGGCTAGTTTCTCATCTTGAAGGTTCATTGAGTTAGAGGGAGGCTGAGGGGACTCAGAGTGTAGCAGCTTAGAGAGGGACCTTTTAAAATCTTCATTTTTAATCAGCTCAGAGATGGGGACAGGAATCCTGATCTTTTGAATTTCTTGCTCAAAATTAAAAGGGGAAATGAGCTTAGGAGCTTCCCTTACCTCAGTGGCAGGTTCTTTGGCTATAGGCAAAGCACTCTGAGTTCTCTTTTCTTTAGTTGTGGTTGCTGCAACTTTAGTAGGTTTATCTGCTATGAGGGGCTGGTCTTGGCTATCAAAGTCTCCTTCTTTCTTCCTTGACCTGAGATTGTATCTGTTAGAGGTATGAACGGCCCTTTCTCCCTTTCCTAACTCATGGATCTGAATGTTCATCAGGGATTTTTCATATGCAGACTGAGTCGAATGGGGAAAAGGAGGATCTTTCTCAACATAATGAATTTCAGGGTCGAATTCGTCTATCTCCTCTCCTTCCTCATGAGTAACTAGGTTATTTTGGAGAGGGGTTTGAATCCTTTGATCCTCTCTGTCCTTTTCCCTTTGTTCCCTTGGGAAGGCCTATGGTCTATTGTTATTAGGTCTCCTGAAACCTCTATTATCAGTGTTCTAAGGATTTTTGTACATGGGATTCCCTTCTAACTCCCACCTTTCCATCCTGGCATAAAGTGATTTTAGTACTCTGGTTGTCTCATCTGTCTGATGGGGCATGGGAGAGGAACTTGATGGGGAGGCTTCGGGCCTTTTCTTGGATATGTTTCGATCATCAACGTTCCTGAGTCGGTCAACAACCAATATGTTCGATTCTACTTCCACGGCTGCGTCCTGCATGAGGGCCAGGGTAGTGGCTCTTCTCTCTCTCAGCAGTAGGCAAAAATCCGGATCAAATGCACTGGAGTAAGTGATATTTGCAAAGGCTTCGGAGGGCTTTATCTCAGTAGGGATTCTGTTGTACATTTTATTAAATCTCTTGGAGAAGTTGGAGACACACTCTCCTTCCTTTCTCTTCAACGACCCAAACTCTGTCATGTAATACATGAAATCTTTTTTATCTCCCCATTGTCTCAAAAAGGCATTGTCTAGTGCTTCGATCCCATCAATAGATCCAGGAGGTAGGGCCTTGAACCATTTTCTAGCCTCTCCTTGGAGACTGTGGACAAAAATACTCATCCATACGTCTGCATGCATGATGACATTGTCATCTGTGAAACTGTAAAAGGCTTCTAGGTGCTCGTATGTAGTTACATCCCCCTCACCTGTGAATTTGGGTAGTTGCTTGAGGTAACCATCTTCCGGGAGGGCATTGAGGGGCTGAGGTAACACAAGGGGAGCATACCTTGGAGGAGAAGGAGTTCATGAAGGGACTGTGGGAAATGAGTCTCGAAGTGGAGTGGGAAATAAGAGCGAGTTTAAGGAGAAAGCTAACGAGCTCAAGTAAGTAGGTGCTCCTCCTTGCTCAGGAGTGGGGAAATCTTCTGTGGACGTGGGTCTACACCAAGTTACAACTTCAGAGGAGAGAGGAGTGACAAGGATTTCTCCTTTCAATCCCAGATCGGGAGGGGAAAACTCAGCAAGAACACTCCCAAAATTCAGGAAACGGGAAACTTGTGAAGGAGGTCTACTAAGAAACTGAGGAGGAGAAAATGGGGTTCTTACAGAAGGAGATGGAAGATTACCTGTTTTGGTGGTGGAAGCTACTTCTTAAGGGGCCATTCCTTTTCTGAGAACCACCTCTAGATCAATTTTAGGTGTAGCTAGGGGCATATGTGGATGAGACCACGTGTGTCTGCCTCTGAAAGCCACAATTAATAGAGCAGGTTCTCCCCAGCGGAGTCATCACACTGGAGTCACCAGGTGCACAACAACAATCTTGATAATTCTGATATCTGATGCACCTTCAGAATCAGCTAATCATTGTCGTTCAATCCCGGGGAAAATATTCAACTTCGTCCCCAACAAAGGCGCCAAAAATGTTGGCGACAGAAGTCATTCCTGGATTGCTAGCAGGATCAGAGCCCGACGCCCATCAGTTTATGTCATGATTTGTTGAATGGGGTGATCAAATGGAGATTAACTCAAACGATGTGGTTCCAACTTTGAAACTAGGCTGAGCATGCATGGGTGAGTGAGGTCTTGGATAACTTCAGACAGTGAGTTGTAGAAGGGTGAGTAGGGGGAAGACTTGTATCAGAGAGGTGCGAAGGTCTATTGTAAACATCGGGTTCCTAACAGACTGTGGAAGAAGACATCTAAATGCAAGATCTTCTTACGCTCAGACGCAGAAAACTAGAGAAAACAATAGTGCCACAATAAATCCATTATCACAACATAATTGCCATAATTTGTGCGAATCAGTCGATCATGAACTCTCTTAGATATCAGTGAATCAGTCGATTGAAGAAGAAAAACTGTCTAAAATTAAACAAGAAATCTTACATACAGATGCATAAACAGAGCTAGGATATCTGTTAAAACTTTACAATCGGGAGCTTCCCTCTACCATCGATGCTTACAAAATACAAAGACTGAGTTTATATACTCAGGAAAATTTTCCTCACAGAGGTATGCCTCGGTCACCTGAGGCTGGATGTCCCTTCAATCAAACTCGTGCTAATATCTTTCTTTAAATGCCACCTTAACTATGCATGGCTCCTGTAAGGAGGGTAGCTGAGCTATTAAGTGTTCTGATAGCGTGTGCAGACTTCTCTGTCAAGATGAATACTTCGACATGAATTCTTCAAGAAAAGATACACAGTCCCCCTGCGAGCAGGCGGCTCACTAGACCCTCCATTCCCCTTACTTAATGACTGAAAGGAGGCTTCAACCACCCGCTTGATTTTCATTAACTGCTTCCTCAGAGAGTGGTCAAGACGATATGCCCAGGAGCTTCGACACTTCACGTCTCATGGATGGGAAGGAGCTAGTCCTTACTCTTCAAAGTCGAGATGTGCAAAGAGGCAACAGGTCCTAATCGTGCACCACGTGTCCGTGCGGGATAGACGACTGAGATCACTTTCGGCGATACTGTGGGCCCGAGTCTTGAATGCTCTCGGCACTTCGCATCTCGCAACTGGGAGGGGGTTGGTCCTCCTCTTTCAAAGTTGCGAAGGGCGAGGAGGCGATGGATCCCAATCGCGCACCACATGTCCCTCTGTGATGGATGACTGAAAATGCTTCGTGGCGTCGCGGGCCCCAGCTTCTATGCTTTTGACGTTTTCGAATATGAAAGGGCTAACCTTTGCTGATTAAAATCGTGATGAGCGAAACGCCGAGGTAGCTCAATCTGGTGCGATGCGTCCCTCAAATCTGACAGTCCTAAACTCATCCGATATTGCAGTGGGCCCCAAGCCCTGAATGCTCTCACTACTTCGCGTATCGGGATATGATGGACCTGCTTTATGTGCATTGGAGTCATGAGGGCCGAGGTGCCAAGATGGCTCTACCTGCTGCCAGGTGTCCCCTCTGGATGGATGACTGAGATCTTCTCAGCAATACTGTATAGCTCTTTTTACTATCGGTGCTCTCCACACATAACCGTCGGCTAAGGCTTAAGTGTTGGCGCCTCCCGCAACTCGCGACCTCACGAGTTGGAGTGTCGAACCTCGACACTCTCCCTCCACAAAATCCCGAGAGGCGATGGCTCTTTTCCTTTCCACAATTCTCATGACTCGCGATCTCGTGCAACCAAAGGAAGTGATACGCCCTACGAAATCATAAACCCTGAGTCCAAGGAATGAACCCAAGCATCAACTGATCGCGATCAACGACCCTCATTACTTCGCGAGTTCTCCATGGAAACTTCTGACCATTCACCTCTTTGAAAACTTCTGCGCTATACTTGGCATGACTCGGCTGAGTGCAATTACCCACCGACTGTTGATATGCTTCAAAAAATAGACCTTGGATGCTTCTGACGACACTTTTCCCGCTCGCTTGACCTGCTACTTGGAAAAATAAGGATTCTCCCGTGCTGCAGTTGAGCATTTCGTGCAACTTGCAGACCCAAATGCTCTCGAGCCCATGACAAGAATTTTCGCTAACACCCCTCTACCTTGATTTCCTCTCGTCCTAACCATCCTGTATACTTGAATCTGCATCAACCAAAGTTGTCAGGGTGAGTCTAGGACATTTCACATTTGCGCAACTTAAACTAGAAAACAGGGTTAGGCGTAAGTTTTTTTTTACTTGTCTGTAAACAGACATTACTGTCTTTAGGGGAAGTGGCTAGGTTAGGGTTAAAGCATCTAGGCTTGATGTCTTCTCCTAATGAAACTATTGAGCCTCTCGCCTGGTAGTTAAGCTAGAACTGTACCATAGTCACCTATTCCTCTAACTTACCTTCCTAACGTGCATGAAACCCCTTCCCCATTTATCATGGTTTAAGTTCGTAAAACTTTTTTTTTTTTTTATTAAAAAAAGAACAATTAATGTTTCCTTGAACATACTTTTTTCCAAGAAAAAATTACTCGATATTATATTTAAAATATGATTTCATTTACAATACTAGCTCTGTCGAGCTGATTACTAGGAAAAAGAGAAATGCATTCTCGCCAAGGGATCAATCAGAGTGAAATGAGGGAGATTCCCAACGCAGCAACATAATCGCTGCCACCGATCAGACAGTGGTAAATGAACAGCCAAAAGGGGAAAAACGTATGCTTTAACAACCCACAGGAGGAGAAAACTCCATAAACAGGAAAACAATGCAGATTTGGAGCGCTCGCCCACCTCATTCGAACAGATTTAAGTAGGAGATGGGACTTTCAAATGGAAAACCGATAGTCTGGAAAAGTGCCAGAACTTGATGTCCATGAAAATCTTTGAGAGAATCTGAGTTTTTTCCTTCCATCCTTCTATATGGACCGAGTGGAGCTTACACTTATGGTTGATCCAGTCTATAATGACACGCAAGTCTCCAAGGACCATAATGTGATCAAGCGACCAAAGAGAGGCAAGGGCGAGGGATGTCCATAATCCCAATAGCTCTGCTTTAGTATTTGTGCCCTCCCCACAGCTTAAGAACCATTTTGTAGTTCTCTTTGGGTGTGTTTTGAAAAATCCACCTGCCCCGCAACAAAGACCAGTGGATGCAGCAGCTCCGTCGAAGCACGCCAGTGTGTATCCTTCAGTCAAAGAGATCTCACAAATCTTGGGAGTAAAAGACTTGTTCGAGGGAGGTTGCCAATGAAAAGAGGCCCAAACTCTGTGAATTACCGCCTGTATGGAAGGAGGACGGTATTCAAAGATCGCTTTGTTCCTCTCTGTCCATATCTACCAACAAATGTGTATAGCCAAGCTCGGGGGGGTGGACTTATGTGTGATCCAGTCAGAAATACAGGCCGTGAACGTGTGACCTCTCCAGACCACAGGTAGAGAGAAGGACTTGATCAAATGATGCCAAACCTCCTTCGTAAAATCACAATGAACCAAGAGATGATGCACATCTTCAGAAGCATGTTTGCAAAGTGGGCAAATGCCAAGGCCCTCCCAACCTCTATGTCTGAGAGCCTCCCAGGAAAGAATTTTCCCTCTACCCGCAAGCCAGGTAAATAGCTTTAGTTTAAGCGGGACTTGCCATTTCCAAATATGACGAATCCACGAGTGGTCAACCTCAAGCCTCATCTGATGAAGGTAGGCATCATATGGATTTTTAATAGTGATGGAGCTCATGGCATCTCCCCCAGCCCATAGAAAATAATTAGGTTTATCGGTGAGAGTGATCCCGGCACCTTTGAGGGCCGATGTGTAGCGGCTCCACTCTAAAGCAAGAGAACCTTCAAGGGATAGGGATCCACTATCCAACCAGTCATCCAAGAGGGAGAAGGTACCGGTTGGTATCTTAACTTGTGCCAGGTAAGTGCATTTCAGTGCCTCAAGCCACGTGCTCAGCAAAGGAGAGAGGATCGATTGGTCTCCCAGACCTAGAATCATATCTCGGCCAATGCAAATGTCATCCCAAATACCAGGCTTCCACCATAACCAATGGAGAATTACCTAGGAGGACGCAACCATTCCTTTCCAGAGAGGTGAAGCCCAATGTTGTAGGAGAGTAGGCTTTCTGATCCAGTCTAGGAGGGACAGGGAACCCAAATACTTTGCTTTGATAAGTTGGCTCCAGATGCTATTGTGGGTGAGTGCTCTCGAGAAGGAGCTGGCTAGGAGAGATGAATTGAAGGTGGAGAGAAGCCTTAGCCCCCATCCCCCTATCTTCTAAGGCTTAGACATCTCTTGCCAACTGCAAAGGTGAAATCGACGCTTGCAAGCTTGGTCATTCCATAAAAAGTTGAAAGTGAGCCTCCAAAGGATCAAAATAATCTTTGCAGGTAACCGCTCCAAAGACATCTAGTAGATGGCTAGGCCTTCCAAAAATGACTTGACCAGGATAAAGCGACCCCCAATCGACAACCATTTATTGCACCAGAAGCCGATTTTTTTTTCATAAAGTGCCACAAGCCACTGCCAGTCGCAAGGTGTTGAAGAGCCCAATTTTAGATGGAAACCAAGATAAGAGAACCTTCTCTTAGATTAATGAAAGGAAGGGGGATGGAGCCCTTTAGGTGATGAATTTCTGGATCTGTAATGCCCCAATAGTGTACTGAGGATTTTGTAAAATTTAGGGACAGACCCGAAGCATGACAGAAGAGCTATAGCGTATCTTTTAAGACTAGCCATTCCCCCAGGTCAGTGCTCAATAGAATAAGCACATCGTCAAAAAACATAAGGTGAACTAGATTAATCCAGTTAGAGATCTTTAAGCCTGAGAGTTGGTGATCTTCGACTCTTTTGGAGAGAAGGAGGCTGAGTCCTTCCATGATCAGGATAAAAAGATAGGGGGAAAGTGGGCATCCATGACGGAGGCCCCTTTCATTCTTGAAGAATCTAGAAGGCTCTCCATTGATTAAAACCGCAATGTTGGCATTTGTAACACAAGAAAGTATCCAATGACTGAACTTTTCTCCAAAGCCCACAGAAAATTTTATTAATCTTAGAAACTCCCAATCGATGTTGTCGAACGCTTTTTTGATATCTAACTTCAAGACGAGCGCTTTTAAATTTTTTATCTTGATGCTATGTATGCATTCATGAGCGGTTGCAATAGCATATTGGATTCTTCGGCCTTTTAAGAAACCCAGCTGCTCAGCTGAGATACACCTTTGTAGAAAGGGCTTTATTCTATTAGAAATCACTTTGGAAATAATCTTGTAAACAATATTACAAAGTGAAATTGGCCGAAAGTCGCTGAAGGCAAGTGAACCATGCTGCTTCGGGATTAAGACCAAAAAAGTGGAATTGAGGCTCCCAATTACCTTACCTTTGATGCGTGAATATTCTACCATCTAGAGTAGGTCCTCTTCCACAAGGTCGAAGAAATGGAGGAAGAATTCTGACGTCCAGCCGTCAGGCCCAGGGCTCCTTTCTTTCTTGAACTTATGTAGAATGTTTTTTATCTCTGGCAAGGTAACTGGAGCGTAGAGGGCGACGACTTCCTCTTCAGTAACTATCGAGGGGTATAGAATGGCTGTGTAGCTCTTTTCCGAGAGGTTGAGACTGTTCTGTGCACTGAAAAGATGTTTGAAGTAATAGACCACTTCTGCCTTTATCGCCTCCTGCCCACGGATGACTTCCTCCCCGACTCTTTTTATAGACCAAATGCTCTTTTTAAGTCTGTTGTAACTCGCTACATTATGAAAGTACTTTGAGTTGGAATCTCCACTTTTAAGCCAAGTGGCTCTGCTTTGGAGCCTCCAAGCGTTCTATTGTGAGAAAAGAATGGAATTTCTATTAGACTTGAGCGACTTAAGTCTGTCTGCCTCCTCTGAAGTTAACGTATACATAGATGAATTTTTGATAACTTGTATGATCCCATTCTCCAACGTGACAAGTCGGGCCTGTTCCTCTTTTTTCTTTGCATGAAACCACGATTTGGAGGAGTCCTTCAAGACTTTCAATTTCCATACAAGGCGTCGTTGTGCGTTTTCTTCCGTGATAAAATTGGGGTCACTCCAAACTGTAGCGACCAAATCATTGTAGTCTGTCTCCATGATCCAATTATGATTGAACTTGAATGGGGTCGAGCATAAACGGTCTGGAGGTCTTAGCTGTAATAGTATGGGAGCATGGTCGGAGAAGAAGGGGTGCTCAACCCATGAGGTTGTTAATTCAGTAGAAGATAAGTACTCTTCAGCAACAAGAAACCTATCTAACCTTCTGGCTATGGCGTCAGGCCCCGATCGTCCATTTCTCCAAGTGGGGACAAGCTGGGTTGGTAAGATATTCGTCAGCTTGTTGGTGACAAAAATATTTTTGTAAAAATCTTCAGTAGCCCCCTACACATAGCTGCCTCCCCAGTTCTATGCAGCAGATAAGATGATATTGAGGTCTCCACCTACAATCACAAATGGTAAGGAGAGAATTCCACTGTCAGCCAGAAGCGACCATAATCACTTTCGGTCCGAGCAGGGGTCGTAAATATTAAGAAGCACAATCTCTCGTGAAGTTGCTAGGCAATGACCCATACAAAGGATACCTCAAGTAGTCAAAGAGGGTCTCAGGTCAAATACACTTGGCTCCCAAGCCACCAGTAAACCACCAGAGTTACCAATGGAGCTAACAGCCACAGTGTACCAAGATGGACGAAAATGAAACACAAAATCTCTGGATTTCTGAGCATCAGTAAGCGTTTCTTGCAAGAAGATAATGTCTGGCTTTGAACGCTCTAGGAGTCTTCTGAAGGAGGCAGCCTTGAGAGTGCCTCCGATCCCTCGAATATTCAGGGAGAGCACTATCATTATTTTGAACATGCCAAGGCCTTCAATGCTCTAAGGGCCTTTCCATCGTGGATCGGGAGATCTGGAACACTTTGAACGGAGTTCTGTAGTTCCTTTTGTTTTCTGGAGCTTCTCGTCTGGAGCGAGGAGAGTTCTGTGCCAATGCATGGTCGACCTTGAACATACTTAATGATTAAATTATGTACTTAAGTATTAATATCAATTACTCATTTTAATTAATTAATCATTAATATCAATAGTTGAAATAAAAAATTATTTTATTTTATTTTTAAATTAAACTTTGCTCTGAAAATTTAAAACTTTAATTTAAAAAAAATAAATTAAATTAAACTTTGCTCTACAAATTTAAAACTTTAATTTAAAAAAAAATAAACTCTAAAATTTAAAACTAATGTAGAAACTTAAATTTTACTCTTAACAAATTTAAATTCAAAATTAAAAAAATGAATTTTAAATTTAAAAATGAATAATAATAATAAATAAAATAAAACAAAGCAACAATAAAAAAATTTAAATAAATTGATATTTAAAAAAATAAAATTTATAGGGCATCGTGGGTCCTCGCATGAGGCCCACGTGCCCTATTTCCCTCTCAACTCCTAAAACCCTACACGCCTTTCTACCCAACCCTACATGCCTCTCCATTCTGCAAGGGTGGTCGCGCTCCTCTTCATTCTCATTTTTTGTTTTCATTTGCTTCACAGAGGGAAGGCTTATTGACTGTGTGGGCTTGGCCACAAACTAGGTTTTCGAGCCTGTGTTGTTTGGCTACCAAATCTCAAGAGACCGACCGTACTGCCATAGTGCATTGTCCTCTAGAATTGGTTTGTATTCTAGTTGTGGGCGTGGACTGGTTTCTCTGGCGCATGGCCTTGGCCACCGGGCTATAACTTGCACCATGTATGAGTGTATGGGAGAGCATCGTTTTTTTTTTGGCTTGGCATTCCTGTGAGGCATTTATGATTTGTCTGTTTCTTGTATCATATTAGGTTTTCATGTTTTCTATATTACAGGATGAAAACTGATTGAATAGCTTGCTGTATACGTGTATGGATTTGCATCATTTTTTTTTACAGTCTTTATTACACACATTGTGAGAAACCATGCTACTCTCATGGGATCTTCTTCATAGATACGATGGGGTTCTACGTATACAACTCGACTCACCATAGGCTCATTCAAAAGGGGAGAATCAAATTTTGTTTCTCTAAAGCACTCTAGACGCATTGAGCAAATAATGCACATTGTGGGCTCCTCCCTTGTGACTTGCGCTTGACTTGAGCGTTGGATATAGTCTTGTGTTGTGTGTTGTGTTAGGTGAATGGATTAATATTTGGCTTGAATGCTTGAATTAGATTGAATGCAAGTTGGGTTCTGTGGATGTAGCTGGTAGCACATCAAATGTGACAAAGAGCAGTTGCAAGGAAATGAATGGTAGTATTATTCAGGGCCAGAAAAGGGAAAATAAAATGAGCTCGGTGTTCCATTCTACAAGCTCTTTTCTTCTGCTAACAAATATGACTATTTTCTCATGACCACAGGAATGGTAGGTGCAGTTATTCATGGTTTAGCCATGCATATCTTCTTGGTGTTCTTCGGAGATTTGATTTGATAAATATATTTTTTTGTTTTATTATTTGTTTGTTTAATTTGGAAGAAATGTTAAAATTTGTTTAACACTTGTTTCAATATCCATAATATTATACTATTTTCATTTCCCAAGGGTATATTGTTTATATATATTTATATAGATCTGTATAAATAATTAAAAATAATTGTGTGCTTGGCTTGCAGGTTAGGTGGAGCTGGATTTGGATCTTTGAGTCTAAGCTTGGCCCTCGAGCCCATATTTATATCTGATTAAAGGGTTTCAGGGTCCCTCTCTCAAGGTTTTCAGGTTGCAGGTTTTCAGGGTTGATTTCAATATACAGCTACCCTAAACAATTTATTTAGGGTTTCAATATAACTAAATATAAGTTGTTTAAATTTATGAATGGGGTTTGTTTAAATTTCTGGGTGGGTAGGTAGGCCCTTGGCTCCAGATTTTAAACCAGGGCTCTCATACCATGTGTAAGGTCTCTTCCAACAAAGCTTTATAAAAAAAATAAATTAATAAGAGAGGTTTTGCCCAAACATCTTTACAATTCCTTAGTCAACATATAACAATTCATAACCAACATATAACCATTCAGCATAATTAAAATTTATGAGCAGATCATAATAAATTACATATCACAACAGAATAACGAAAATACATACCTCTAAATGATGCTATTGTTGTCGTCCTCCAAATTTGCGTGATACTCTACCCAAAACCATCTAACCTCCCAACCAGCTAGGAAGAGAGCCTATATGGCTCCCTAGCTCCAGTATTCTATAAGGATTCCTGGCCCCCGAGCCGAAAACTCCCAGCAGTAGGTGTCCCATATCTCAGTTCTACAAAAAACTTCTCCAACTAGAAACTAGTAACACAGTCTCCCAATATCCCCAAAAGTAAAAATACCCAATAGAGTCTCCCATATGAAAATAATGCTCCCCTCCCCAAAAATTTCCCTTCTCCCTAGTGTTTTTCCCCTCATATCCTCCTTTCCCCTTTTTTCCCCATTCATCATGTTCCTCCTTTCATTAAGACTCACCCACCTTATCCCTCCATTCAATGCCAACCACCTTATCCCCTTCTCCTTAATGGTTCCATCATTTGATATGTTAAGTTTTCATTTAATAAATTAAAATTTATTAAACTTAAATTCATTACCCAAATATTTAATGAGTTAATTAATTAATTAATTAATATACATTAAACAATTAATAATTCACGACAATTAATTAATTAATTAATTAAACTTAATATACTTTAAACGTTTATTTAACTATGACAATTAATTATTTAACTAGGGTTGTTATAGTTCCAACATGTTCCCAACTCATGGAGTCATGGTCAACTGATTTCAACATGGTTGTTCCATTTGTCTTCCATCAATAATTATATATTTTTTTTCATACAAGTGTCATACTCAAGAAGTTAGTTGGGTCAAATTAGGTCTTTTCCCAACAGTCAAAATCATTAAATACAATTAATTAAATTCGAAATTCGGAATTGCCAAAAATGGAAAAAAAAAATTCTGATTTCGAATTTACCAAAAACGAAAATAATTTTCTAAGAAATTTCCAACTTAAGAATAATTTATTTTTGGGGATGTCACACCAAACTTAGGCTAAAATGAGACCTTTCGAGTTACTATACAACAAAAAGTGTAAGACTCCAATTAGTTGGGATAACCCAGTTGATAGAATCATGGTTGGACCAGAGATGCTCCAAAAAATGGAGAGTACGGTAAGAAAAGTACAACAGAACTTAAAAGAGGCTCAGGAGAGACAAAAAGGTTACGTGGACCAAAAAAGAAGACACTTGCAATTTCAAGTGGGAGACCATGTCTATTTAGAAGTAAAGGCCCGAAAAATTTCACTAAATCTAGGGAACTGTGCCAAGTTGGCACCCAGGTTTTGTGGGCCTTTCGAGATCTTAGCTCGAATTGGACCCATAGCATACCAACTTACACTACCTGCCAATCAAAAAATTCATAATGTATTTCACATTTCTTTGGTAAAGAATTATGTTCATGACACTACTCATATGATCGATTGGAACTTGGTGTAGGTGGAACCAGAAGGCGAGTTCCAAGAAGAACCTCTACGCATTCTGGACAGGAGACAAATATCACTTCGTTGCCCAGGTAAAAGTGCAATGGAAGCACTTTGGTCCTGAGGAGGCCACTTGGGAGTTGAAGGGAGAATTGCAGAAATCTCATCCAATGATGTTCCAAGAAAGGATCGAACACCAAGGACAATGTTTTATTTAAGGGGGAAAGGATGTAACATCCCCAAAAATAAATTATTTTTGAATATATGAAATTTCTTAGGAAAACTACTTTCGTTTTTAGTAAATTCAAAATTGGAATTTTTTTTCCATTTATGGAAATTTTGAATTTCAAATTTAGTTAATTGTAATTGATGATTATGACTATTGGGAAGAGATCTGATTTGACACAACTAACTATTTGACTATGACACTTGTATGAAACAAATTTTTTTATAATTATTGTTGAAGGAAAAATGGAACAACCATGTTAAAATCAACTCACGGTGACTCCATGAGTGGGGAACTTGTGGGAACTACCTCAGGGCTGATTGTTACAAGTGGAAAATCAAGTATTTGGCCATTGGTAGCCCCTAAAAATCAAGAATTTGGAAAGATGCAAAAATTCCCAAAGGGGAAAAAGACCTAGGAAAAAATGGCTTTTCATATATAGCATGTGAGAGGAGACAGGGCATTGCCTAGTATGCAGGGAAAAAAGAAATTTATCTCTTGTTGTTCTGAACACTCATTTTCTGAGTGTGAGGCAAGGAGAAGCTGCTGAAGCGGAAGGCCCATTGCTAAGGTGGAGTTTTGAGTTTGCCCTCATGGGTTCATGGTCAGGCTAAGGGGTGAATGCAGCAAGTGACATTGGTTGTTCCATTATAAGGTTGGGAGGAATGTGGCTGTTCCCTTTGTCTTTCAACAATTTGGTTCATATATGTTCATCTACTCTTACTGGTTATATATCTCTTGTTTTAAATGGCTGTCAGATTACATCTATATGTTACTGGGTAAATTTTTTCTGATGGTTTTCCTTTTAAATTAAGAATCACTACGATGTAAATGACTGAAAGAGTAGAGTTAGTATAGTACTATGTGAATTATGGATGAGAGTTAAACTATGAATGGATGGAACAAACGAAGTTTAAACCCCTGCAAGTGTTAAATTTAAGCTTCGAATAAAACTGCCTGTATATATATATGTATGCTAGTTATGAGCAGAATCAAACCCTTTGTGAAAATGCTAGCATACTTCTAGTTTAAACAAAATCAGATTGACTTCCAATTTTTGGATAGCAGGAACCCTGTTTTTTTATAAGTATACGAAAATCAATTCGAAAGAGTCTTTTGACTGCATCTTTGACTTCGGAAATACTGAAAGGCATATAAGAACCAATTATTTATACATTCGTATATTACTGCAATGAGTTTTACAGAGTAATAACACTATTATAATACTTATGTATGGCAAGAATAAACATTTGTATAGTGTTATGTACATATTTATATATAATTATGTATACCTAATACCTGTACAAAAGTTTAAAATATTTTATTTCTTCTTCCTTGAGTTTCAAATTGAAGAAATACAAGTTCCGGAAGTTTGTAAGTTAATTTCATACATGCATACCTGTAGTTTTTCCTATTTCAATTCCAACATGTGTTCAAATATAATGAAAGACAAACATTATATTTTGTCTTCATAAGATTTCTGGAAAGGATAGGTAGGAATTAAAAGAAATAATAGTTCTATTTGACTACAATGAAGCCTCGGAATATATCAATACAGAAGTAACAAAAACAAAAGTTGTGGAAACCTACTTTCTAGAAGTATACAGGTTGATATGCCTAATTTATAAACAATATAGGTAGCATAAAGAACCTTAGAAGCATTAAGACTCGATTTTAAATTCGCTGACACTAGTATTTCAATTTCAAGTATACAAGATAAAGAATCTGGGATTAAACCCTTTAAAGTTTGTAATACAAATCCAATCAGACCAAAATCAAAGTGCGCCCAACCTCACGCAAGTATTTTGTTCTCTTCCAACAATGAGATATCGACATAAACATAGGGTTTACCCCTTAACCAACCGATACAGGAAATCGGGACGAAACTTCTCTTATCAATGACAAACTTGGACAGAACCTTGGTCCTCTTTTCTAGAACTTGGAAAGATAAGTCTTAGAGGCATTGTGAACGGAACCCGAATACCTTTCGCGTGAATGATAGGAACCGACATCCAGAACCCTATGTAGTTGAAACCTATGCAAGAAAATATCATGGTAAACATTGGTAAAATATACGTAGGTAAAGATAATGAAAACTTTCAACAGAACGAAAAATGATGGCAACAGTTGATTTTGAAATGATACTTAACTCATGACTAGAGATCTGGCGTCCTTCCCTAGTCACATTTTAATTGAATATATGTCTCAAGTATTCCTAATGGGTACCCTTGCATCAACAAAGCCCCATCATTAGTGTTGGCATCAAAACATAGAATCAATGTTTCTCTATGAAATGAGAAAGAATAACAGTGATAATATTTAAAATACACATTGTATAAGACATGTCATGAGAGAATGATGAAGGCATAGTATAAATGTAAACACAAAGTAAATGCTATATGCAAATATTGAAATTTAAAACCCTCCCGGAACCAACTATCTATATTGCAGAGGGTACTTATTAAGCAATGATAAATAAAGATTTAACCTTCTACTGAACTTTTACGAGACTTTAAGATGGTGTATACTACCACAGACAACGATAATGATAGTGAGACATACTTAAACCAAGAAATGCTACAAAATCAAATATCTTATGCCATAGGTTATTTTCAGTCGAACTATTAGAAAAACAAAAAAACACAGAAATCACATTTCTTGAATTGTGTCGGACAAGAATGCAATAGACTCTCGAGAAACATTTTATTCGCAAGGACCAGCTAAGGGTCTATTGAGAAAATACAGAAGGGTGGACACAACCCTTATAAAAAATAAAAATAAAATGAAATGTAGTATGCAATACACAACGCGGGCATTTAACTAGACTAAAAACCACACGAAGCCTCACGGATTGTTCAATTTCATGCCTCGACACTTATCAACAGAGGGACCACAATAGAATAATGACAATAAGCATTACCAAAATCCTAAGGATGAAACCACGTGAGAACTAACACAGGTGCGATGCTTTTAAGATTCAGAACAAGGGAATGGGATATCAATACCTCTCAGGAAGATGGGAATAAAAATAAAGTAGGAAGCATCTACTTATCCTAGAGTAGAACAATTTAGGAAAGTTACAAGAAATAACGACAATGGGGAGATTTAATTAACGACAAAACAAGATTTAATACGAAGGTTCCTTCCTCTATAATGAAAACTTGAGCTTCGTTTAATGACGAGAATGCAGTGGTATCGTAAGCTTACCAAGGAGGGTGAATGATGATATCTGTTCCACCGGGTAATGTTTTCCCAAGCCGACAACCTCCACTATTGAGAAAATAATATGCAAAACCTTTTTGAAGGACTTCACAATGGAAATAGAAAAGCATAAAACCCTAAGAGGAGTCCTAACTACACAGTGTAAATATTGAGGGTACGAAGGGTGGTCTAGCCATGTTATGAAGGCATATCTGGAACGATTAGATTGGATGAAGGGTCAAATGAAAACTTTGAAACTCGCATACATAGGACTGCCATTAAATGGTAGATGAAGAGATTTAACTCCCTCCTGATAGGTAAACCATTCTTCCCATGTCAAGAAAATGCGCATTTAATGATAGTCACTTCATGACACAACTACTTGGGATATGTTCACTCCAACTGTATCATTTTAGTTAGCATATCATTCAAGAGAAGTCTTCGTTGAGACATTGTTTAGCTAAGGAAAATTTTAAACAAGGATTAGTGTGGGATTTTGTTACCCAAAACCTTATTTTTAGGTGGTGACTAGAAGATCGCTAACCACGATTAATTTGTAATGAATCCATTTAATGAATTGGACCTTACCAAATGATGCTAAGCATCTATTACTAAGCCTCTTATATTCAGCTAAGGGGTAGAGTCATGACTCGATACATTATATGTGGTATATGATTGTTATCTGAAGGTCAAATAAGATAGTCTTGTGCACAATTATAGAAACATATTTAAAGGAGAGATTGGATTATAATTTCTAAGTCTAGTCTATTATATAGATATATTTATATATATGGGAGTAGTTGGGAGTGGAGGGGATTAATAGAATTATGGGAAATCATCCATATGAGTTTTACTGTTCAAAGTAAGTAGACTGGTGTAAAGATGTCGCAGTGTGGTAGTCGGAACTTAAGACACCTCATAGATATTTATAAACAGGAAATGAATATTACCTCCTCTTAACTTCGAATCTATTAAATGAATTTGAAGGTTAATGTACCTTATAATTGTTTTTTTTTTTTTAATGGAAAATTTGAGGTACATAATTTGAGGTACATTACAAAAGTCCACCAAAATCCTCCTCTTAGATAAGGGGGAGAGTACATATTAGGGAACATCATCAAGTATTGCAAAGATCATGGAATAATATAACAATTTACAACACCCCACACTCCACATCATAACAAAGTTATAGAAAGGAAAATCATAACTGTGGTGGAGTGTGCATGATGTATGATGAAAGGTACGAATATCTATAAGGTTTTTGTCCCCACAGAGCCTTATAAAACACAAGATAAAATAAAGAATGAAGAATTTATATCCTCTACAATTTAATCATCAACTTATAATCATTTATTATTCATCATAAATTAAATTTATGAATAGCATGAAAATAAATTTAATAACAACGACATAACACAACAAATTCATGAAAATACATACCTCTGTCTGATGTTATTTCTCCAATCTTCGTCTGTCCTTGCTGCTGCTCTGCCCAAACTCTACCCAAAACCAAATCTTTCCTCCCTGCCAGCTAGGAACAGAGCCTATCCATATCCCTAGCTCCAGGATTCTGTGAGGATTCCTGGCCCCTGAGCCTAAAACTCCCAGCAACCTGTAATAGTTCACCCAAACTCCAAACCAGAAAAATATCCCAAACAAAAAATATAGTCCTTTCTCTCAAAATGCTCCCTTTCCGTCAAAATTCCAAAAGTGTCCCTCTTCCAATACCTCTGCCCCCTCATATCCTCCCTTTCTGAATGCCTCTGCCTTCATTTAATTCCACCCACCTTATCCCTCCATTTAATACCATATCCCTCCACTTAATACCTTATCCCTCCATTCAATACCCTATCCCTCCATTCAATGCTTTATCACTTCTTACGTAAAGTTTTCAAATAATAAATTAAAAGTTATTAAGCCTTTAATTCGTTACCCCAAACATTAAATGCGTTAATTAATCAACATATATTAAAGAGTAAATAAATTAATAAATAATATTATTAATAATTAATCATTACTTAACTAATACACATTAGGACAGTCAATTATTTAATTAACTATACTTGAAAAACCTTAAGCAACTATTTAACTAGGGTTGTTACAATCTCTCAAATGATTTTTGGGTTGAGGCCATTAACACTGTTGTTTATTTAAAGAATAGAAGTCCAAAAAGGTGTCTTGATCATAAAACTCCTTTCGAATCCTTGTATGATTCTAAGCCAACAGTTATTAATTTGAGGATATTTGGGTGTAAGGATTTTTCACATATTCCAAAGGATAACATGAAGAAGGTTGATGATAAAGCTATCAAATGTATTTTTATAGGGTATTGTTCAGAATTTAAAGCATATAAACTGTTTGATGCATCTACTCACAAAGTGTTTGCAAGTAGAGATGTAATTTTCCATGAACAAGCATAAGAAAATAATGAAGACAACAGTCATAAAGGATGACATGTACTTATTAAAGATGAAGGGGTCAAAGAAGAGAAGCACCAGTAGGAAAAGGCACCCAATGGCATGGATACATACAACAACGAAGAAGAATCTTCACAAAACAGAGAAGAAGTCACCAACCAATTGAGAATATCTTCATGACAGGTTTGTCTACCAAAAAAATATAAAGATTATGCCCTGATGAGTAATATTTCAAATGTCATAGAACCCATGAGTTTTAATGAAGCTAATGAACATGAAGAGTGGAGAGAAGCAATGGAGGAAGAATATGGCTCTATAATGAAAAAAAAAAAATGGAATTGACTGAATTGCCTAAAGATAAAAATCTCATAGGATGTAAATGGATATACAAACCTAAATTCAAAGAAGATGGTAGTATAGATAAATATAAATCCACATTGGTGGCAAAAGGGTATTCACGAGAAGACATTGATTATGCAAAAACATTTGCACCAGTAGCTAAATTAAACATTATAACAATGTTAATTGCACTCGCTACAAAATACCATTGGAAGCTTCACCAATTAGATGTAAAGTCTTCTAGGTCATGACATGAGAAGACAGATTCCTTCATTCTTCAACAAGGTTTTATGAGGAGAAAAAGTGATCCAAATCTGTATACCAAGTTTGATGAAAAGGGGCATGCTGTATTGATTTACTTATATGTTGATGATTTAATTATTACATGAAATTCAAAAAAAATGATTAGTGGAATTAAGAAGCAAATGTGAGGTATTTGAAATGAAATATCTTGGTGAGTTACATTACTACCTAGGTCTTGAATTTTGGAGAAATGTTGGTTAAACATTTGTGTCTCAAGGAAAATATGTCAGAGAAGAACTTAAAAAGTTTAAAATGGATCAGTGTAAAGTTTCTTATGTTTCAATGCAGCAGAACACGAAACTTTACTGTGATGATGGTTCGAAAGAGGTAAATGATACAATGTATTGACATATGGTGGGAATCTTGAACTATATCACTACAACCAGACCTGACATAGCATATTATGTTAGTTTGTTAATTCAGTTTATCGAAAAACCTCTAGAAAGCCATTGGAATGCAGCGAAAGGGGTACTTAGGTATCTCAAAGGCACAATTGATTATGGTATTAAATATACTGATTCATTCAATGTTAAGCTAACAGGTTACTCGGATTCAGACTCCGTTGGCAATCTAGATGATCTGATATCTACTATAGGTTATTCTCTTACCATTAGATCCGGGATTGTTTCATGGAACATATAAAGCATTGTGTGCAGGAACTTGTGAATTTGTTTGGTTGAGAAGACTACTTGAAGATGTTGGAGCGGAACAAAGGAAAGCTACGATAATCAAATGTGATAACCAGAGCTCAATCAAGTTGGAAAATAATCCAGTTTATCATTCTAGGAAAAAGCATGTTGTTACTCAATTCCATTTTGTTCGAAAAAAAATGTAGTCTAATGACATTGCTTTAATGTATTGTAATACTAGTGAAAATGTTACTGATATTTTCACTAAGCCTCTTGGAAAGATCAGATTTTAATTTTTTAGGGAGATGTTAGATGTGGATGCCAATCATTTCTCCATTGAAAGGAGACTTATAAATAATGATTAATTATTAATGGAGAAAACCAAATAATGGTTCCAACCATCTAATGGTTTCAACCATCCAACTTGTTTATCCTCCTATATAATGTACTCTTTAATTTATTTAATAAAATGCTTAACCTTTCTTTTCGTTGAAGGCCTTTAGGTGTTTCCTTTCTTTTCCTTGAAAGTGTTGTCTCGCCAGGGAAAAACATGTTCTATCTGGTTTCTTCTTATTTCAACTGTAACCCACTATTATTAATGCCATTCATTTCATTCCAAAATATTTATATATTTATGAATGAAAATATTATAAAATGATGATGGTAAACCACTATTATTAATGGCATTCATTTCTTATAAACAATTAAGAATGGCATTCATTTCTTATAAAATATTATAATGGTAAACAACTATTATTATTAATGCCATTCATTTCTTATAAAATGATGGTAAACTACTATTATTAATGGCATTGATTACCTAACATTCTATTATACTATTATATATTATATAAAATGATGGTAAACAACTATTATTATTAATGCCATTCATTTCTTATAAAATGATGCAAACTACTAATATTAATGGCATTGATTACCTAACATTCTATTATACTATTATATTGTAAAAGGGATAATGGGATAATTATGATAGTGCTGCATATAAAAGATGTTGATATTCCATGTCTCTGATTATATTCTGTAAAGGATAATTATAATGGTGATACATATAAGACATTGAAGTGTTTGTGTTGTTATAATCTGCAATTTAAGGATGTGCAACAGTTATAATCTGCAATTTAAGGATGTGCAACAGTCCTTGTATATCTGGCAAATAGAAGTGCTTTTTAGAAATGGTAGGAAATTTTTCTCTTCGGTTTTGTCCATCAATGTCCGATGTCCGTGGCCAAAGTAACTCAAAAACTTGTTATTGCCCTTTAATGTACTGGAACATGACGAGTCATACTTTGTCAAATAACAGTCTTGAGCACATGTTTATGCGAAAGCAATTGATATTTTAAGATTTTAATGTAAATGTTCAACTTCTTTATATGCTTATTTTCATTTTTAACAGTTTCAGTATTTTTAAGTGCTATTTTATTTTGTATATATCATTATTGTATTAAGATTTGATTGTATTGGACTTTATTATAAGAAAATTTTGCAATAGCACATAAATTTTATGTACAATAAGATCAGCCTACTTTGATTGTTTTTACTTATATAATTAATTTGTTTTCTCATAAACTTAAAAAATACATAAATATAAACTAATACATCTATTGATTGTTTTTACTAATATATTTAGTTTGTTGGCTCATAAATTTAAAAAATAAATAAATATAAATTAATATATCCATAAATATAAATTAATCATAAAATTTCCCCGATTTTTTATTTTTAATATTTCTAGATTAAAATTCTTTTAAAATTTATAAAATCTATAATTTGATATTTCCAAAATATTACTTCAATATTAAAACCGCGTTGAATTTTCTCATTATGTACCTTCTAAAATGTATCTTCTGTCTATTGGATCATATTCAAATCCTATACTAATGTTGATACAACGTATTCTATTGACTAATGTTGCTAGAATGTATCCTATTGATTAAGAACGTTAATATCAATTCCAAATGCGATGTACCAAATGCACCGTTGATTCATAAATCTTGCCCCTGTAACAGGCCGTTGACTGCTGTGAGATCGGAAGAGCGGTTCAGCAGGAATGCGATGTACCAAATGCACCGTTGATTCATAAATCTTGCCCCTGTAACAGGCCGTTGACTGCTTTCAAATATCATATCAATAAATAATTCTGCGCATCAGTAAGATGTAGATGGCATCATGTCACTACTGCGGGGTGTTAGGAAGGGAAGTTGAATCGAGATTCAGGTTGAACATCTTCAAGTGGACTAATGGATGGGCTAGGGGGTTATTGTGAGAATGATTCAATTGTTGTTGGATGCACAGACCTTTGGAGCTAAATTTGATTTGTTTGATATCTCAGATATGTTCTCCATGGTCACATGATCACATATTTATTCGTTTACTTCGTATTTTAAAGCGCCCAGAGCATTTCCCTGCAAGAGTAGAACAAGTACAATCATGTCCTTCGGATTTGCTTGAAACAGTAACATCACTGAAAAACATGTAGTATTTCACTGAAAAACACGCCGCCTTCACGTTATTTGTTTGAAACAGTAACATCACATATTCACTTTTGGCTTGAATACGACTTGCATGTGCAAAGAGGCGTACTCGTGGAAAAAGAGTACAGAAATGACTTATTAATGGAATTTAGGGAACAAAACAATGGAAAGTTCTTTCTATTATGCCCCTTTAGTGTAAGAATTCAATACTTCTGCAGTTGTACATATTGTTATTGTGTTTTTAGTTGAAACTGTATAGGAAATTATGAGTTACAAGTATTATGCCTTTTTACAGTGAGAATTCAATACTTTTGCAGTTGTACATATTGTTACTGTGTTTTTAGTTGAAACTGTATAGGAAATTATGAGTTACACGTTTTGGATGTAAATGACTCCTCACAGCTGGTAAGCAGATGAGGGCAGGGAGGAAAGTTTAACAAATGAGAATATAATCTATATTTTATCTTGTATTTATAAGACAAGACATGTCTTATATTGTGAATCTTTATACAATCATAAAGTCGGAGAACCCCTTATTATGAGTTGTCCTTATCTAATGCATGCTGAGGTGTTGTCATTTTCTATGGATGAGTAGTTATGTGGTAGATTGTGAGTCCTTATATAGTTAAGTATGAGACCACCTTATTATGATTTGTTATCCTTATGTAATGATGAGACCACCTTATCTTATAATGAGGTGTTGTCTTTATCTATTGATGAGTTGTTATGTGTTAGATTGTGAGTCATTATAAGGTCAGAAAGTGTGAGACCACCTTATTATGAGTTGTTATCCTTATCTAATGATTAGACGACCTTATCTAATGATGAGGTATTGTCATTATTCATTGATAAGATCTAGATCTAGAAGTGGACAAATTCATGTACTATAATAAATACAAATGTTGAGAATGGCTTAATATCTTTTAGCCAAATTCTTGTCTTGTCTTGCTTGTTCTTTATTTCTTAACATGGTCTCACAACTGTGATGGTATTAATTACATATTGGTAGTTTTCCTTGGAAGGTGAGGAGTTGTCACTACTTCATGGATCAGTCATCAATGAGAGAAGAACCATACTCTCTACACCAACAAAGTTGCACAACTATGTTTATTTGACAACAAAATAGTAAAAAAACGTTCATTATTATCTTGATTTGTATTGTTATCTCTCAATGGTAGTAATCCATGAAATTAATGAGTAAATAGTGAAAACATATTTGTCATCATAATACATTTAGCTTATGAATAACATACATATAGTATCAATCTAGAAATATTTATAATTCCAACCATCAAGATTTTTTCACCAAAGAATTATTCAATTGATCATCTACAACAAGAAATAGATAGTAACCTCCATCATCAACCAAAGCTAAGAACCTTTGCACCCAACATTAATGTTGAGAAGTTCTTGTGACTCGTGTTTTACAAGACTTTTCTTCATCAATTTACAGTATGATTACATCTCATGACTAGTTAACCAATTATGATTTATATTTTTTTCTAATTTTATATTAACTATTAGGTTATTGGATCATTTATATCACAAGTTGCATTAGCTCTCTATGTATAAGGTCATCTATTACACAATTAACATCAGTCATTTGTATTAAGTCATTTTTGACACATGTAACATTAACTATATTTCAATTTGTTTTTAAATTAATTTGAGCTGAAATGCTTCAATCAATTGACCTTTCATATTAATTTGAATTTTTTTTATGCATAAATATATCTTAAAAATAATTTTAACATATTCTTTTTATTTTATTCTTTTAAATAAATAAAAAATTGTATTAATTTTTACATACCCAACTGATTATAGTTATAAGTTCATAAATATATCTTAAAAATAATTTTAACATATTCTTTTTATTTTATTCTTTTAAATAAATAAAAAATTGTATTAATTTTTACATACCCAACTGATTATAGTTATAAGTTGATTATAGTTATAGTTATAGTTCTAATTATAATTATTTGGGTAGAATACACAGTTTCAATCTTTAGGTTTTGCATTATTCATGACCATGTATAGTATGTATGGTTGGTGAATGAGAAAGCAACTGACTCCACTCAATAAATGAGAACAAGGAAAACTAAGGTAATAAATTGGTAAAAGATAAGATATTCTTAAGAAATGAACACGATTGGACTTTGTTTAATCTATAAAAGTTTTTTATTTTTTTTTGCAGGTGTTTCGAATCTCTATTAATAAAAGTAAGACATATGATCGTTATCAAGAGTTGTATGGTGACAATGCAAGTCCAAAATTATTAGAATTTTAATTTGAGTTATTTTTTTAAATTAAAAGATTTATATTCATTTTTAATAGTTAATAGTCTATTAATATCTAAAGTGAAACAATAAATTTATTTTTTCCAATTTATATAAAAATTTAAAATAAAAACAAGTTAGTTATCAAAGTAGCTTTATTATTCTCAAATTTATTTTATAAATATTATCTTCTAGATTCATGTGATAAAGTTTTTCTTTTATTTTTATGATTCAAGTTCTTTCTTTTTCAACCAAAATAATTCATATAGCTTTAAACAATTCACTGGTTGAACAATAGATGTATTTTTGTAGATAGCTCATATAACTTTAATCAATCCACTAGTTCAATACAAGTTGTATCCTCCAATATTGCCACAAATGATGATGGTGTAGATTTATGATGTAAGTGACTTTTATTTTTATATTCAAATATAAATTTAGACTTTCTAATTTTTTTAAATTTTGTTAGTAATTTTTCAAATATTATAAATAAAATTGCAATATAGATTTTTTTAGTCAGGATTAATTAAACTCTAAATCCAAATTACTTGAATTTTTTTTCTTACAAGCATTAGCATTCCCACACAAGGATTCCCAAAAACACAATAAAAAGTTAAATTGCTAATTATATTGTTGAAGTCACACTTACTACATATAAGGGATCTTGGCATTCTAAGTATATCTAGTATTGAAAGTATACTACATTTATAGACTTTGTTATAAACTTTGTTATTCACCACATTGTTTATGTATATTTATGGTTGAAAATATACCCCATTAATAATTTTATGTATATTTATAATTGAAAATATACACCACTTATAAATTGTGTTAGTCACTACCTTGTTAGGTTCTCATTGCATTTTGCAAGGTACAATTATAGTGATGATGCATATTGTATTGTATTGAGAAAATGC
>CBVK0102191468.1:0-43849 GCA_900067695.1 Picea abies | reverse complement strand
TGAGAAGTTCTTGTGACTCATGTTTTACAAGACTTTTCTTCATCAATTTACAGTATGATTACATCTCATGACTAGTTAACCAATTATGATATATATTTTTTTCTAATTTTATATTAACTATTAGTTTATTGGATCATTTATATCACAAGTTTCATTAGCTCTTTATGTATAAGGTCATCTATTACACAATTAACATCACTCATTTGTATTAAGTCATTTTTGACACATGTAACATTAACTATATTTCAATTTGTTTTTAAATCAATTTGAGCTGAAATGCTTCAATCAATTGATCTTTTATATTAATTTGAATTTGTTTTATTCATAAATATATCTTAAAAATAATTTTAACATCTTCTTTTAAATAAATAAAAAATTGTATTAATTTTTACATACCCATCTGATTATAGTTATAAATTGATTATAATTATAGTTATAATTATTTGGGTAGAATACACACTTTCAATCTTTAGGTTTTGCATTATTCATGACCATGTATGGTATGTATGGTTGGTGAATGAGAAAGTAAGTGACTCCACTCAATAAATGAGAACAAGGAAAACTAAGGTAATAAATTGGTAAAAGATAAGATATTCTTAAGAAATGAACAAGATTGGACTTTGTTTAATCTATAAAAAAAAATTGTTTTTTTTTGCAGGTTCCTCGAATCTCTATTAATAAAAGTAAGACATATGATCATTATCAAGAGTTGTATAGTGACAATGCAAGTCCAAAATTATTGGAATTTTAATTTGAGTTATTTTTTTAAATTAAAAGATTTATATTCATTTTTATTAGTTAATAGTCTACTAATATTTAAAGTGAAACAATAAATTTAATTTTTCCAATTTATATAAAAATTTAAAATAAAAGCAAGTTAGCTATCAAACTAGCTTTATTATTCTCAAATTTATTCTCAAATTTATTTTATAAAGATTATCTTCTAGATTCATGTGATAAAGTTTTTCTTTTATTTTTATGATTCATGTTCTTTCATTTTCAACCAAAATAATTCATATAGCTTCAAACAATTCACTGGTTGAACAATAGATGTACTTTTGTAGATAGCTCATATAACTTTAATCAATCCACTAGTTCAATACAAGTGCATTAGCATTCCCACACAAGGATTCCCAAAAACACAATAAAAAGTTAAAGCATTAGCATTCCCACACAAGGATTCCCAAAAACACAATAAAAAGTTAAATTGCTAATTATATTGTTGAAGTTACACTTGCTACATATAAGGGATCTTGGCATTCCGAGTATATCTATAATTGAAAGTATACTACATTTATAAACTTTGTTATTCACCACATTATTTATGTATATTTATGGTTGAAAATATACCCCATTAATGATTTTATGTATATTTATAATTGAAAATATACACCACTTATAAATTGTGTTAGTCACTACCTTGTTAGGTTCTCATTGCATTTTTCAAGGTACAATTATAGTGATGATGCATATTGTATTGTATAGAGCAAATGCATAACTATAACAGTGCTTTCTATAATAGAGGTTTTGCAACCTTATATTTAAAAGTTGTTGACATTCCAAATCATTGTATATGATGAGAGATGTGAAAGATATTGTTATTCACTACTTTGTATGTATGAAAAAATAGAAAAAAATATAGATTAATTACCACCATGCTTATGCAAAAGACATCTTTCAGTATAGTTTTTTTCCGTGTGCAAATAAGGAAGGCAATTTTCAGAAACTTTTTTTTGTAAAAATCTGAAATCTGGTGACTCATTGGCATATTATCTAGCATATGCAATCTTCTCCCATTGCTTATGGTTTATGTCCTGCAATCCAATTTGCTTTGGCAAATTTCAATGATGGTTTTAAAAAAATGGGCATTTTTTTACAAAATATCCTTAGGTTAAACAAAGAAAGAACTTATCAAACAAAAGAAGATAAAGTAAATATTAGATTGTTCAATTTTAGTTTATGCTTTTTTATTCACGGCGCATATATTCTATGTTTTTAATCCATATTTAGTAACAGACTGAAATAATCTTACTTTATTTAAAAAGATAATTTAAAAAATAAACAATTTGAGAAACTCTAAAAATATTAAAAAATAATAATTTTAATGTCAAAATTATTTATAGTACTTAATTTTTTTCATTTGTAATTTCCCCTCTTGAATTGAATTCAACTCGAATTGCGATACTAATCTCTCGGTGCATGTATTCAACAAATAAGAAGTTTAATATCAATGCACGAAATACAATGTAACCAATGCGTCGTCATTCATAAAGCTTGGCCCATTCAGTGACACAATGTAACCAATGCGTCGTCATTCATAAAGCTTGGCCCATTCAGTGACAACGTATTGCTTGCTTGGCCCATATGAAATTATGGGTTACGTTTTTTTTTTTTAATTATTATTATTATGAAAATCGTCACGGTACCAAAGAAAGATAGTGAGAGGAGCAAATGTAGATAGTAAGCAGTGCTGCTGATAAGGAGAGGAGCATATGAATCCAAGGGCAGGGACTGAAGCTTAACAAATGAATATATTCTGTGTTTTATCTTGTCAATATAAGACAAGACATGTGTATATTTGAAATTTTTTTGCCAGGAAGAGATACCATATGAATTATGTTGGGTTTCCAACATCTTTTTAATACAATCCGTGACAATTTTTATTTAAAAAATACATGAAGTGGTGGAAATATAATTATCTGAGTGTGAGTGTCATACAGAGTATCAATTTCAATTTGAAACCACCTTTATAGCATCAAAATTTTGTGTTTTGGTATTATAAATTCATGGTGTGATAGTGAGTAGTGAGAGTAATATTTAAGTTGAAATCACTTTTCAAATTTAAAAAAAATTAAAACTATTAAGGAAGTAGATTATTTTAGGTAAAGTGATTTTGTTAAATTAAAATGATGAATTAATTGAAATTGAGAAAATTCTCACTAATAACTATCCTCATTATAAATTAATAAATCAATAAAATAAATTTTACAATATAAGTTAATAAATCCATAAAATAAATTTTACAATAGACCCAAAAAAACAAAAAAATAAATAAATAAATAAATCTTACATTATTAATGGCCATATATAACCGTTGAGTAACGAAGCAAATGAGTCAGCGAGAGCAAGGAATGTGTATAGGTCTGAATTGGGTAAAAGACAAGAGGTTCCCAAGCTTTTAGAGAACATGAATGGATTTTTGTCCGGTCTATAACAGTTCTCACTTCTGGCAACCTCCCGAGACAGAACTATATTTTTGCGCAGATGTCTTAACTCCTTAGAATTTCTCCGTTGAATCGAAGTAAGACAAGTGAAATGAGAGAGAGATTATAAAGCGCCGTATGGTGAAAATGCACACCCAACATTGATTGGAATTCGAATTCAAATCATACTTTTAAATTCCTCATATTTTGTTCACTTGGTTGCATGGAAGATCAAGAATACTTCATTAGAACTATGCATCTTTATTTTTATTTAGAGTATTGTTAAACTTCTACTTTAGTGTAACTCTTTCTTTTTAAGTATGTATATTTAGTCTTATTGAATTATGCATCATGAATATGAGCTTTTAAGAAAACAACTGCGAAACAAAAAAGAAGACAAACAAAAAAATGGTATGGATGACACAAACCATTCCTAACACCCGACTAAGTCTTTGTGATTGTGAAAAAGTTGCATAAAAAGCACTATCATCTTGGTTTAAAACATGGGAGAGTGAGACAACTCGCATCACCTCAGTAAGAAAGGCAAGAACAAATTCATCCCCGAAATTGTCTTCACATCCACATGCAATGCACCTCAAAGTGTCAACAATCGTAGAGTTGTTTTCCCTTCGTTTTAGTAGACTTTCACCAAACTAACACAAATTTCAGTTCTACCTCACACATGCCTCCAAAGACCTACTTTTTCAGACTTCCCCAAAACCTCTCAAAGATTCCAACTCTTAGCTACTTGTCTTTCATCTTGGAAACTCTACCTTAGTTTGTTGTCTCAGAATTTCCTCCAAATCTCTTTCCAAAGTGCTCTATCTCGCTTTGGTTTTGTGCCCTTTGTTTTTTATCGACTCCAAGAGTCACATGTACAAAAGGTCATGTCTCTTATGTGCATCACACCCATTCATGCACCCACACTCAATTGATTGTTGTTGGACCTAATGTGCCCATCCAAAGCCCACATACCCATGAATTGCTAGTCTCTTAGACTAACACAACCCATTCTTAGGTGCACGCCCCTTTCCTTTTGCACTCTTCATGTCTTGACTAAGTTTCTGTCAAATTTTCTAAGGAAATTAAAATGTGTTCCCCCTTGGTGTAGTGCATCACCATTATGTACCAAAGGTGCTCCTTCCCACACCAAAACGTCTTTGTTCGCCCAACCTATCACTTATTCCTTGTGCTCTCTCTCTTCCATTGTTGAATCTTTGCAACAAAAGTGTGCACTCTATGCGTATCATGGGAGACCATATATGCTCCCCCACTCCAATTTGTTTTCATCCCTAGAAACATTCGTCGATTGCCATGGCCCTCCTGCCCATCTCTGGATCTCGTCGCCACTCAATGATTGTTTCTTTCTCAACCATTATCATAAAAAAACCTCTGCTCATGATGTTTCTGCTAAGTGCCCCCATGTGCTAGAAACTCTTGACCCTTGATGGATTTGATACTTCAACCTTGTCATTTGGGTGTCATGTACATTGGATCCTCTCACGATCCAAATTGGTTGGGTGATCAATCCGACTATTGTATTCATCTCTAGAGAATGCATGTCTCCACATCCAACAAAGTATTTTATGCCTACCTCGTCATCATCCTGTCTAACTCCTCGTAGTCTTGTTGAGTCGCCTGCTACTATCTCAACCTATTCATTTCACTTAAATTAACCCCTTTGGTTCTCAACAAGGCCCTGCCCCTTTCCTTAGATTGGAAAGTCACCTACACAACTCATCTGTCGATGACACCTCAACTAGGCATCACCATTCATTATTTTCTCTCATGGTAGCACATTTTCATATTCTTTGTTTAGCACGAAGAATGCACCCAGTACCTCTCACCAAGGCTATATACATACATAGTGTGTGACTTATGTTTTGTGTGTAATTATCGCCTGACCAAATAAACTTCCTTCGATGTGCATCCCAACTCCTCAAGTCGTTCCACAGTAAGATGGAAGTCCTATATCCCCATGGCCTTCCTACAAAAGTTCACAATTATCTTTGAATGTCGGTCTTCATCTTCTACCTTTTCCACATTGTCTCCAAATATGGTTGAGTAGGTGCCTCGAGTCATTGTCTTGGCTCAACTCTTGGAGTTTCTGTAGTGGGTAATTATTCTTCCCAATATCCCACAACATCCATAATCTATTTTTGATGACTATGCACTTGGTGATGTTCATCCTGCTCCATAGAAAGTGAATATTCCAACTCTCCGCATCAACCTCTGCACCCTTCGTTTCTGCTCCAGTTACCTGCATGTCATGGCTGGTGGGATTGTTGTCACCTGGCCATGGGTCTTCAACAATGCAGCTGGGGATATCGTCTTCCTGTGCCAAATTGGGTCTGCATTCCTCCCTGTGAGTCGCCTCAATGGCGCGGGGCTTCTCAGCAATCGACAGGTCCTCCATGAACGAGTCTTCGACCACGATACAGGTGGGAAACTCATCCTCAGTCGCAGCCTCCTCCCGGTCTCCCGGCGTGATTTCCGTGGCATCCTGACTACAGCCAGCTCCTGACTCAGTAATGGTGGCGAGCAGCGCCAATTTCTTAGCCCGAACTTTCATCCGAAGTATGGAGGTCGCCAGAGCCAAAGCTCGTTCCAAATGCTCTTTCTATCGTCGCTGCGCCTTATGGGCATTCTAGGCCGCGCCATGGCGAGGCCTGCCTCTCTTTCTAGCCATAGTATCTGGGGGATGAGTGAATGAACAGAGCGGTTGCAATGATAAGCTGATGAGCCAGGACGAGAGCAGTTGCAGGTGCAGAGCACGAGCAGACTGACTCTGTCTCGGCACACACAAAGACAAAATACCTGAACAATCCTTACCTAAATGCAATGAAGATGTGGTGATCCAGGACGAGGGGAGTGCAGGACTGCACCAGAGTGTCCAAGCGAAAAGCAGAGCCGAAGCAGGAGCCGTCCCGCTCTGTCCGGGCACATAAGAAAGCAAATAACCAGAAGCCGAGGTCACTTGTCCGCATTTAACCGCTTCCATGTTGAGTACGATGTGGGCGTAAATGGTTGTGCGAGGGAGGAGACCCTCCGTCGTATAGCTACAGCTATGGTCGTCCCCCATCGTTAATGCAGACTTGTGGGTGGCGGCCATCGGCATTTATGCCCGGGCTGAGTGCTATTCCAACTGTCACCGTAGAGCCTCGTGTCACCCCATACGGGGAAGGAAGTGGATTATTTTAGGTAAAGTGATTTAGTTAAATTAAAATCCTCTCACTAATACCTATCCTCATTATAAATTAATAAATCAAATAAAATAAATTTTACAATAGACGAAATAAAAAATATTAACTATCTTCATTATAAATTAATAAATCAATAATATAAATTTTAAAATAGAAAAATAAATAAATAAATCTTACATTATTAATGACCATATATAATCGTTGAGTAACGAAGAAAATGAGTCAGCGATTGCAAGGAATGTCTAGAGGTCTGAATTGGGTAAAAGACAAGAGGTTCCCAAGCTTTTAGAGGAACATGAATAGATTTTTGTCCGGTCTATAACAGTTCTCACTTCTGGCAACCTCCCGAGACAGAACTATATTTTTGCGCACATGTCTTAACTATAAAGTGTCGTATGGTGAAAATGCACACCCAACATTAATTGGAATTCGAATTCAAATCATACTTTTAAACTCCTCATATTTTGTTCACTTAGTTGCATGGAAGATCAAGAATACTTCATTAGAACTATGCATCTTTATCTAGAGCAAACTTCTACTCTAGTGTAACTCTTGCTTTTTAAGTATGTATATTTAGTCTCATTGAAGTATGCATCATGAATATGAGCTTTCAAGAAAACAACTGTGAAACAAAAAAGAAGACAAACAAAAAAATGGTATGGATGACACAAATTGTTCCTAACACCCGACTAAGTCTTTGTGATTGTGAAAAAGTTGCATAAAAAGCACTATCATCTTGGTTTTCCTAACACCCGACTAAGTCTTTGTGATTGTGAAAAAGTTGCATAAAAAGCACTATCATCTTGGTTTAAAACATGGGAGAGTGAGACAACTCGCATCACCTCAGTAAGAAAGTCAAGAACAAATTCATCCCACCAAGACACACTGTCGAAACTGTCTTCACAAAAGTGCCAACAATCGTAGACTTGTTGTCCCTTCATTTCAGTAGACTTTCACCAAGCTAACACAAATTTCATTTCTACCTCACACATGCCTTCAAAGACCTACATTTTCAGACTTCCCCAAAACCTCTCAAAGATTCCAACTCTTAGCTACTTATCTTCCATCTTGGAAACTCTCCCTTAGTTTGTTGTCTCAGACTTTCCTCCAAATCTCTTTCCAAACTGCTCTATCTCCAGGCTCTCGTTTTGTGCCCTTTCTTTTATATTGACTCCAAGAGTTACTTGTACAAAACTTCATGTCTCTTATGTGCATCACACCCATTCATACACCCACACTCAATTGATTTTTGTTGGACCTAATGTGCCCATCCAAAGCCCACATACTCATGAATTGCTAGTCTCTTAGACTAACGCAACCCATCCTTAGGTGCACGCCCCTTTCCTTTTGCACTCTTCATGTCCTGACTAAGTTTCTGTCAATTGTTCTAAGGAAATTAAAATGTGTTCCCCCTTGGTGTCGTGCATCGCCATTGTGTACCAAAGGTGCTCCTTCCCACACCAAAATGTCTTTGTTCGCCCAACCTATCACTTATTCCTTGTGCTCTATGTTTGTTCCATCGTTGAATCTGTGCTCTCTGTCAATCGCCATGGCCTTCCTCCCCATCTCTGGATCTAGTTGCCACTCAATTATTGTTTCTTTCTCAACCATTATCATAAAAAAAACTCTTCGGAGGATGTTCTGCTAAGTGCCCGCATGTGCTAGAAACTCTTGACCCTTGATGGATTTGATACTTAAACCTTGTCATTTGGGTTTCATGTACATTGGATCCTCTCACGATCCAAATTGGTTGGGTGATCAATCCGACTATTGTATTCATCTCTAGAGAATGCATGTCTCCACATCCAACAAAGTATTTTATGCCTACCTCGTCATCATCCTGTCTAACTCCTCTTAGTCTTGTTGAGTCACCTGCTACTATCTCAACCTATTCATTTCACTTAAATTAACCCCTTTAGTTCTCAACAAGGTCCCGCCCTTTTCCTTAGATTGGAAAGTCACCTATACAACTCATCTGTCGATGACACCTCCACTAAGCATCACCATTTGTTATTTTCTCTCATGGTATCACATTTTCATATTCTTTGTTTAGCACGAAGAATGTACCCAATACCTCTCACCAAGGCTATATACATACATAGTGTGTGACTTATGTTTTGTACGTAATTATCACATGAACAAATAAACTTCCTTCGATGTGCATCCCAACTCTCCAAGTCGTTCCACAGTAAGATGGAAGTCCTATATTCCCATGGCCTTCCTACAAAAGTTCACAATTATCTTTGAATGTCGGTCTTCATCTTCTACCTTTTCCACATTGTCTCCAAATATGGTTGAGCAGGTGCCTTGAGTCATTGTCTTGGCTCAACTCTTGGAGTTTCTGCAGTGGGTAATTATGCTTCCCAATATCCCACAACATCCATAATCCATTTTTTCTAACTGTGCACTTGGTGATGTTCATCCTGCTCCATAGAAAGTGAATATTCCAACTCTGCACTTGGTGATGTTCATCCTGCTCCATAGAAAGTGAATATTCCAACTCCCTCTTAAAATCATGTTCAAGGTTATGCAGCTTCCTTCATCAACCAAACTTCCCCATGGTTGTCTTCACTGAAGTCTTCATCATCTTTTTTTTTTTTCTTCTTGTCCCAAACCACTTACAGATGTTGTGGTGTTGTGGTATGGATGACTTATGGATGTTGTGTCACATTTAAAGGCCCATTAGTGCTCCTAGTGACTCCTTCTATCAAATTGATCACACATATCCTAGGCATCATCCTGAGCTTCCTCTTCGTCGTCAACGATTCTCTTGGTATTCTGGTCTCATCCAAGAATACTAAGCGTGTTTCGTGAGTGAGTGGAGAAAGATTGGAAAGACTTGGGAAGTCCAATCCAAAGATCATCGCATGATCTTCCAATGGAGCTACCAACATATCCATGTTGCAAAACCAATCCCCAACTCTCAATGGTGTTGAATGAACAATTCATGTCACCATCATCATTTTTGATTTCAACACTTTACATGTTCCAGTGTCGCCCTTAAGTTTGCAATGAAGAGACTTTGAAACTTGTTCACTCACAAAACTATGCATTGCCCCAATGTTAATGAAAGATACCATCTTCATCCCACTTACCGTTGTGTCCATAAAGCATAAGCCTTCAACTGCGTCACTTTGAAAAAAATTGTCCTTGACCTCTTGTCTTGAACTCCTCCATGCACTCCACCAATGTGTTCATGACTTCCGCTATTAGTCTGGGTTGAGCGTCCTCCTCAAACAAAAACGGGATTTTTTGAATAGAGGTAGCACTCAATCATTCTACCTTTCCACACAAGTTGTTTCAGATGATCCTTTGTTGTTGCACTACATTCATGTTGGATGATCTCCACCTTAAGTGCTCCCAATGCAGTTGGTGTCAAAGTATCAGTCCTCCTTGGAAATGCCTTCAACCTGTTGATCTCGCACTCTATCTCCAAGTCATATTCATACATCCTCTCTAATGCCTCTTGGAGTTTCTCTAATTATTGAGTTACACTGTCTCTCTTGACTTTCAAGGATTCGTCAATTGCACCATCAATTTTGCTACTTAACCCTCATCACTTGGCCTATCCAAGTTTTTTGTGCAACTCCACTACACTATTCAAAGGCTGCAATTTCTTTTTGTGGTCATTTACACACCAAATGCTTTATTCCCACTCACAAACTTCGGCCATGGTCTTCATATGTGCATGTCGATCTACTCAAACCACTTGCAATGTTATATCCCGCCTTGTCAAACCATTCACTAAGGTTTGTGCCCAACTTATTATTAGTTCAACTCTATTGTTACTTCTTTGATTGGTTCTGTGATAGCCCTTCGTTCACCTGCCTTTCCCAAGTGCCCAATTTTCCCTTAGAGCTCTCCTCTTGGTTTGATGAAGGAGTGCATCTAGGTCTTCCCACAAGCTCTCGTAGTGTCTGCAGCACCATGACAATTCTTACATGTGGTACCATGACAATTCTTACTTCGTTTTCTTGACACACCAAGAATACTTCATCTAGAATACGCTTCTTCACTTAGAGAATACCCATACTCCGTTCTATGCTACAGGCAAGTCACACTCCTACTCTAGTGCAACAATTTCTTACTTAGACAATTGTTAACACAATTTAAGAGTTAGTCTTATTTAAACATGCATCCATGAACATGAAATTGCAATAGAAAAACAACAGAACAAAAATGAAGGAAAACACATAAATATTGCGAGAAACACAAACCATGGCTAACAATTGACTAAGTCTTTGTTATCGTAGAATTGTTACATAAAGAGCACTACCAACTCGGTTTACAACATGACAGAGTCAAAAAACTCACCCCACCTCACCAACACACTCAAGAGAATATTTTTCCCACCAAGGAGGTGTCCACAACCGCAGACTTGTTGTCCCTTCGTTTTCGCAGTATTTCACCAAGCTAACACATATTTTAGTTATGCCTCACATATGCCTCCACATAGTTGCATTTTCAAACTTACTCAAAACCTCCCAAAGTGTTCAACTCTTGCGTACTTGTCTTCCATCTTGGAAAGTCTACCTAAGTTCGTTGGGCCACACTTGCCTTGATTTTTTTTTCAAAAATGATCTATCTTCCTTTTGGTTGTGCACCCTTACTTTTATATGGACTCCAAGAGTCACTTGTGTGAAACTTCATATTTTTTTGATGCATCCTACTCCTTCACAAACCCACATTCAATCCACCATCAAGTCCACACCCATTCAAAGCAGACAATGATCAATTCCAAATATTATTTCAACTTTACTTTTAAAAAAAACTTCAATATAAAATATAAAATATTGTTGCTTAAATTCAATCCAACATATGCTTTTATAAAATGATTTTATTTTCTTACTTCTCCAAGATGGATGGCTATAGATATTTATGTCCATTTACTTTTCCAACATAAATAGCTATATAGCTTCAAGACAATTTAAATTAATTGAAATGATTTAGTAATTTCAATTTTGAACGAATTATATATATATATATATATATATATATATATATATATATATATATATATATATATATATATAATTTCCCAAAAAAACATTTTTGTGTATTCTTGACAACACACTAGATGTAAATATTGTTTTCTGATTTACTTTGTACTTACCACTTTTCCACATGAAATATGGTTTTTCAAAACCTAAATTGAATGATATTTTTTAAGTTTTTAAGAAGTGGCGCAGTTATTTTATTTTCATCTTTTTCCAACGTGAATGGTAGTTTTAAATTCAGTCAATTCCCAAGTATTGTTTTTCATTATAGATTCATATTCTTCCTCCATTGCATTTCGCCATTCATCATGTTCATTAGCTTCATCAAAATTCATGGGTTCTATGATATTTGAAATGCTACTCATTAGGGAATAGTCTTTATACCTTTCAGGAAGTCGAATCTGTCTTGAAGATCTTCGCAACTGATTATCTTCCTCCCCACTTTGTGAAGATCTGTCTCCACTGCTAGGTGAACTGTGACTGCTTGAACTTTCCATATCATTGAGTCCTTCTTGCTGCTGCTGTTGTTGTCGTTGTCGCTGCGGGGATGGCTGTTGTTGTCGCTGCGGGGATGTCTGCTACTGTGTGGGCTGTTGCTGCTGCTGCTGCTGTTTCTCTTCTTTAACTCCTTCATCAAGAAGTCTCTGCCATTCCTCATGACTGTTGTCGTCATGATTTCCTGCTTTCTGCTCATGGAAAAGTACATCTCTACTTGCAAACACTTTGTGAGTAGCAGGATCAAATAGTTTGTATGCTTTAAATTCAGAACAGTACCCAATGAAAATACATTTAGTGGCTTTAGCATCCAATTTCCTCCTATTCTCCTTTGGAATATGTGCAAAATCTTTACACCCAAATAATTTCAAATTATTAACTGCAGGTTTGGAACCATACAAGGCTTCGAAAGGAGTAACACTATCAAGACACCTTGTTGGACTTCTATTCTTTAAATAAACTGCAGTATTTATGGCTTCATCCCAACATGCATTTGAGAGATTTTTACCTTTTATCATACTGCATGCACACTCTACCAGAGTTCTATTTTTCCTTTCAGCGACTCCGTTTTGCTGTGGAGTGTGAGGTACTATAAAATGTTGTACTATTCCATTCTCTTTGCAATATTTGTTGAAGTCCCCTGATTTATACTCTCCCCCTTGATCTGAACGGAGGATTTTGATGGATTTTCCTGTCTTCTTTTCCACCATGGTTCTGAACTCCTTAAAGTACTCGAAAACATCACTTTTTCATCTAAGGAAGTAAACCCATGTATATCTTGTGCAATCATCAATAAACAACATAAAATAGAATGCACCTCCTAAAGACCTAGTCTGCATAGGCCCACAAACATCAGTATGCACAATATCTAACACATCTCTCTTTTTCTTATCAGGATTAGAGGGGAATTCATCTCTGTGCATCTTTCCTAATGCACATCCATCACAAGCAACCTTCTCATTCTTTAACATCGGAAGTCCTTCAACCATATTCTTTTTTTGTAATAACAATAAATCAGGATGATTGATGTGTCCATACCTTTGATGCCAAACAATCTCTGTTGGCATAGTGGCAGAAGTCAGTGCATGATGTTCTTTGCTGGTAACATCAAGTTTGTATAGACCTCCTACTCTGACTCCCATTGCAACAGTTCGAAAGTGGTCCAGCAGATCCTTCACTATGCAATAATTCTTGAAGAATTCAACCTTCAAGTTTTGGTCTGTAATGGTGGACACAAAGATCAATTTTTTCTTTATTCCTGGCACATACACCACATTGCGAATGTGACGAACAATACCATTCGGCAATGTCACAGGAATGTCTCCATATCCCTTGATCTAATAAGCGTTGTCATCTCCAAGATATATGTTGGCACCATTCTGAGTTTCTTTGAAATTAGCATACCAATTTTTATTACAAGTCATATGTACTGATGCTCCAGAATCCACAAACTAGGCATCAGAATCATCTGTTTTAGCAGATAAAGCAATGTTAGACACAAACAGCCTAAGATCCCATGAGTCAAAGTTTGGGGATTCATCAATATCATCACTAGCAATAAATAATCTGTGATCTTGATTTGAAGATTTTTCTGCATAATGACCTGAATGTGTTCTAGGTTTATTCCTAACCTCATCATTTTTCTTCTTATGACAGTCTTTAACCATATGTCCAGGTCGACCACAGTAAAAACAACTCTTTGACTCATTCCTATCAGATTGCATACCTTGATTTGGAGATTTTCTTCTTTGCAATGAACTACCTCTCTTCCATGAACCCCCTCTCTGCCATGAACTGCCTCCTATGCCTCTTACTCTTGATCTCCCTCACACAGATCTATTATTTGACCATAGTGCCAAATCTTTACTCTAAGGCTTCAGATTCCCACGCCTCTCTTCCTCTTGCAGCAAAATACCTGTCAGTTCTTCAAACGTGGGAGGTTTCTCCCTTGCTGCAAGACCTTTTATGAACATATGATAGTCTTCTAGCATACCATTTAAGGTAATAGTCACTAGATTAGTATTGGAAACAGTTTCCCCTACATTTACTAGCTTGTCTTTCACCTCTTTAATGCGACCCAAAAATGAACTAACAGATTCATTTCCATCCATCTTAATGCCTAGCAATTTAGTTTTCAGGAACAAAATGAGATTTGTGTTGCTAGTTTCATACAATGCTTTAAGAGTTGTCCATGTTGCAGCAGAAGTGGTAGCGTCTCTAATATGTGGAATTATGCTATCTTTAACGGACATGCGCAACAATACCTTTGCCTTGTTTTCACGCTTCTCCCAGTCTTGGATCTGTGCTGCTGTCGCACCTCCTACCACTGTTGTCGCACCTCCTGCTGCTGTGGCACCTGTAGCCACAACAGGTTTCAGTTCGGTTCCATTCACAATGTTCCAGACACCATAGCCCTCCATGAGCGTCTGCATCTTGAATTTCCAGTTAATGAAATTCGAGCCATCTAGCTTGTTGGCTTCGTTGAGGTAGGTCTCTGCCAGTGGATTCGCCATCGCTACAATTTAGTCTCTGCAAGAAAATCACCAAGGATATGCAACGTTTTGTCGCTCTGCCTTCGGATACCACCGATCCGACTCAATCTATCTATGTTCTCATCTTATATCATGCATGCATCTTAATATCCAAAAATCTCCACTTTTTTAAAAAAAACTTATAACTCCCTCCTTAAAAAAACTTTTTAAAAATTCACCTTAAGTTTTAAAAAGTATCCACTTCACAATTCCTTACCCACTTTATAAAACAATACAAGGTGGGACTCCCATGCAAAGCTTTACATATAAAATTAAAGCTTATATATAAAAACTTTTATATATAAAAACTCCACTCATATATCATATATCCACTATATAAAAACTCCACTCATATAAAAACTTATATATATATATATGATATGTTACTGCCTTAATTTTTAATCATATATCCACTCAAAAACAAACCTCACGCATGCACTCCAATTAAACTCACAATTAAACTCCACATGCAATCCGTTAAACTCACGTATATGACCTTGCTCATACCAGAACTCCCAGCAGACGCACCAACGATTCAAACTCCACGCAATGAATAAACCATATTCATAAAATAAACCACGCTGCATGCACATAAAATAAACCACGTATTTTCAAACTCCACGCTGATTTTCTCAAAACAATGTTTCTCGCACCTCTCGATAGAGCAGCCTGTGGGAATCATGAAGGACGTCCGCACCTCTCGTGTATTCCGCCTGCGGGAATCGTGAAAGACGTCCACACCTGAACTCACAGCAGCGTGCGAAAATCTTTGCTTCCGGCAACAGATGTAAGGGTGAGTAATATAGGTTTGCACCCTACTAGAGGAGGGACCTGTGAACCTCTGGAATTCTTGTACTTCTCCCCGTGGCTCTGATACCAAGATAAAATATACCACGGAAACAAACACGGTGAGGCTACGCTCACTTCTTGATATTCAATGAAGATGGATTACATGTTTATATAGGAAAAGACTCTCCCGAGTCGGCTACATGCAAACCAAAAGACAACTAGACAACTGTCTCTTAACTAAGAACTGGCTCTTCTAACTGGTGCTTATAACCCGTGCTTATTACTGGTGCTAACAACTAGCTATCATCTCCATTACTTCCAAGTTCGAAGGCTAAGGAGGGAAGCTTAACAAATCAATATATTATGTGCAGATGAATCTAAGGCTAAAGAGGAAAGCTTAACAAATCAAAATATTATGTGATTTATCTTGTCCTTATAAGACACGACATTAATATATTTGAAATTTTTTGTATGAATTGTTTTCAGTGCTTTCCACATCCTTTTCGTAATATAAGGTGTTAATTTTTATTTAAAAATTGCTAAAGTCATAGCCATATCTAATTATTTTGAGTACTATATTGAGATTCAACATATTTTGTTAATTTTTATTTAAAAATGGAAAATTCATAGCCATATAACTATTTGAGTGCCATACTGAGAATTGAATGGAAGAGAGCATTAGCTTTTGCATTATTCATTACCATCTATGGCTGAGTGAGAAAGAAGAATGACCCCACCAAATAAACGAGAACAAGGAAAGCCAAGAGGTAAAAAAAAAAAAACTAGAACAAGGAAAACCAAGAGGTAAAAAATGGGTTAGAGACAAGAGCAACAACAATTCAAACATATTTAATGAGAGAAATCTGATAGTTTAATATTTTAGGTAAATAATAAATTTATATAATTCATACATATAACTCGGTGGTCAACTGTTTTGTTCTGAACTTAAAGCTGAAATTCTAGAATAAGAAACAAATGAACTCGAGTTGATTTGTTATATTTCCACTTCTATCCAGTGAGAAAAGAAAAAAATATAGGAAGACATTCACTCTCTACACTAAAAAAATATGGCAACTTAGAAATTCTATAACAAGAAACAAATGAACTCGAGATGACTTCTTATATTTTCACTTCTTTTGAGTGAGAAAAGAAAAAAATATAGGAAGACATTCACTCTCTACACTAAAAAAATATGGCAACTTAGCCCAAAGGAATTGGATTGAATGGTGGAAAGCCATGAGATTTTCATCATTGGGAAAAGTTCGATTTCCATGATGGTGTTATTACCTTGAGGTAGTGGTAGTGTTACTACCTTGAGGTAGTGGTAGAAGTGTGCCTAACCAAATTGTTTGACAAGTTGTTGTTGTGACTACTACATATTCAGTTTACCACTGTTAGTATATCTAATCAAAAAATCGGAATATAATATGCCATGTAATGTTTCCCAAATTCAGCAGATAAAAAAAAAAAGTTAGGGACATTAAATCTCCTTTTTCTTCAAACAACTTATTCAGAAAGACATAACATTAATATAAGGATGTCGTTGTCCTCACTATTTATTTTTGCAAGGTTTACGTTTACCACTTTATTGATACAACTAAATACCATATATAAAAGATTATGTCTCCGGGTTATTTCATGTTGCGCAGTAATCACATATAGCTTAGTCTCTTAGTTACCAACATTTAGCGTTTACATTAGTAAAGTTCCACTAGCATTACAACCATCTCGATGCATAAACATTAACATTTATATTGTTAAATCCCCACTAGAAATATACCCATATCTATGTATAAAGATTACTTATACCATATAGGGTCTATACAAATTCGGGATCAAAGCATATATCACATACTTTAATAAAAAGGTGCCTCTACATGCTATCTATCTAAGTAACTTAGAATTCGTGGAGAGCTGTATATGGTTAAACCCCGACCTCTATTACCACAGTAACTAAATATGGTTAAAGGTTGGCAACATTACTAAGCCAACGATAAGAGTTATTCGTCCTGAACTCGCTAATATGATCAAACCAAATTGGTCAGACTTTAGTCGCGCCCTAACTTAACTATTCTAACACTCTGCAATAACTTGGATAAATGGTTTGTCAGTCACTAATTAAAACTCCCGTCTATCCTATGAATGGCTACCTACAAGAGTACCTCCTGAGGGTTGTCGCTTAGTCACAGTGTCCAATACGAAACGTGCCACCTCCATCCTGTCACATGGCAAGGTACAATCTTCGTAACGACCACTATTACTCTACTCAGTTAAGGGTTTCTAGGGTTATTGTTTCATTCTCCTTTGGTTCTATGTCTTTTGCGAAAGCGCTCCAGTGTTAAGACTGTGATATTCGACTCAGTGAACATGGACTGAATCTTGTATTTGGGCTCGGCTTGGGCGGGAAGAAAAGGATAGGGCATCTACCAATTGGATGCTATCCTGTTCAAGGTAAGAAAAATCTCAGTCGTTTTATTTTGAGCTCTCTGTGATTCTAGAATAACGTAGTGCGCATCAGTCACCATACATTTCTCCTTGCTCTACTCGGTCTGACTTTCTCAGTTCTGCATTAGAATCTTATCGTTTTGTCGAGTACTCTTCAATGATTTAGGGTTTTGTCGCAACTCCAATTTATCCTCTGTATTGGGTCCCAAATCCTTATACCCTATGGTAAATATTTTCATCTCCACAAAACTTCGTAGGATGTCCTGGTCTGTGTTAACAACCCAACAGGGAGCGGGAATGCCGACAATGCAAGAGTTAGTTTCATAATTGAAAAAGGGGTCGAACTTACTGTTCTTTCAATTTCTCATACTATGTGATTAAATCTCTATTCTACTTGGTAGAGGTTATATCCCTTTCTTGATTCTTTAAGGGAATTTAAAGAGTTGATACATTTATCTATCTATTTCATTATCTTTCTGTAAGTAGTCATGGGTTCTCTTAAATCTGTATTTCAATAGTGAATCTAGATTTATGTTGTGTGATAGAAAAATAAGGGAGATACCCTCCATAGATCTGTCTAGATCTTAAGGAAGTGATTTAAGTCTCTTTGAAATGCATATTTTATTTGTCATGTGGATGTTACAATTTTTGTTTCCTTCAAATTTTTACAATATCGATTTTGTAGGTAAACAGAGTTCAGCAACTTTGTCCGAATTTCCGAACTATTGATTCTTGATGATAAGAATATACATTTCATATCTTACTATGATTTAATTCGTTTCATTTCTGCATGACATATCATTAATATTAGTGTTTATTTTAAGTGATGATTCCTTTGGGTTCGCAAAGACTTATTGGGAATTTATTACACCCTCGGATCATACGATATAAAGGCGTAAACTCTAAGTCTGATCACATTACTCATACTTGTACAGGGATTGTGATAGCCATAGGATTCCAATATATGTAAAAATTCCATAATCTAAACTTAATTAGAGTAATTATTCTAAGCTCTCTGTTTATGTACTTCTTTGTTTGAAACTTGTCTATTTGTTTTATCTTCAGCATAAATAGAATATTAAAAGTAGTATCCAAAGGGAAATAAAATGCCTCTTTGTGACATGCCCTGTACTGTGTGAATTCTTTATCATTCTGGTTATCAAAATCTTAGTTGTTTCAGAAAATCTCTACTTGTTGATTTACATTCTGGAATACTTGGTTAATTATTTCGGTTACCAAAACTAATGATGGGACCCATGTTTACTTGTGAGGGTACCCATTGGAAATTTCAAGGCCCATTCCTCCCCTTCAGTCCGTGGACGGTTTTCTTAGTGACGTCGATGGAAGGAAAAAACATTCGTTCCCAAATCTCAAGCTAAGTAATATTCATGTATTGATTCTTTAGTGTTTCAATTTCATGGATTCTTCCTGAACATTTCTTTTCTAACATCCCCAAAAATAAATTATTTTTAAAATCTAAAATTTCTGAGGAAAATTATTTCCATTTTTAATAAATTCAAAATTGGAAAATTATTGTGATTTATGGAAATTCTGAATTCCAAATTTAGTTAATTGTAATTGATGTTTATGACTATTGGGCAGAGATCTGATTTGACCCAACTAACTATTTGATTATGAAACTTGTATGAAACCAAATATTTTATATTTATTGCTTATGGACAAATGGAACAGCTGGTTTAAAATCAGATGACCATGACTCCATGAGAGGGGAACGTGTTGGAACTACCTCAGGGTCGAATGTGACAAGTGGAAAATCAGGTATTTGGCCATTGGTAACCAGCGATTTGGAAAGATGCAAAAATTCCCAACGGGAAAAAGACCTAGGCACAATTGATTTTGGATATATAGCATATGGGAGGAGGTAGGGGGCTACCTAGTATGTTGGGGAAAAAGGAATGATCTCTTGTTGTTAAGAACACTACTTTCTCATTATTAGGCAAGGATAAGTTACTACAATTGAAGGAATTTTGATAAGGAGGAATTCTGAGTTCACCCTCATGGATTCATGGTCAGGCTATGTGGTAAATAGGACAAGTGAATTGGTTGTTCTATTATAAGGCTGGGAGGAACTTGGTTGTTCCATTTGTTGTTCAACAATTGTTCAGATATGTCTATCTACTCCTTTGTTCAAATGTTATTTGGAATTATTGGCTGATAGGATTTCATCTATTTAAATATGAATGAAGTACTTTGTTTTATTAAATTTTGAAGGACTGAAGTGAAATGTAGGATAAACCATTTCAGTTTAACTATAATTGTTGAGAAAACCTTTCTACATATCTTGGATGGAATGAAATCGAATTAAGGAAATGTATTAGGAATTATAGTTTTGTTAAATAGTATACTATCTCATTATACCATGTTAGAAAGCACTACAAGATAGGTGAACCATATACATTTGGTTATATTTTCGTTTGCAAGTAAACTTTAGACTATGTGAATAATATTCTAGAAGTAAATATGAGATCAAAAGCTTCTATAGGGTCATCCCTTAACTCTAGATGAATTTCCCTACCAAGTTAATCAATGTTGGAATTGATTACATAAAATAGGGAGTAATTGTGTTTACGGATATGTATATATGTGTGTGTGTGTGTAAATAAATATACAAAACTACATGATTCATTCTAAATGCTAGTGTATGCATATCCAACAGGTGATAAAAATATAATGGAAGACAAACAATCTAGCTAGTTATAAATACATTTCTGGAAATGAATGATAGAAAGAGAACAGTCTAACCAGTCATAAACACATTTCTGGAAAATGGAATAATGAGAAGTGAACAACCTAACTAGTCATAGATGAATTTATATAAATGAAATGATGGAAAGAAAATAGTTTGTCTAGTCACAAATGAAGACTTGGAAAGGAACATAATATAAGGGCAAACGAATAGGCTAGCAGATCGCATACAAAACTCTGAAATAAAATGATACAGTAGTAAATTAATTGAAGTGAAGAGCACACACCCTCGAATCATATATTATTGATGCACATAGACATACTGCAGTAATAATCGAAAAAGGAACAACTACAAGATTAAACAAGAAATCGTTTGAATTTATCTATAGCATCCAAAGTAAAACTAGAAAGTGTCAAGACAAAATTAGTGTTCACAGATACGTGTTGCTATTCATTCCAGAAATATTTATATAACAGATATATTGTTCTGAAAGAAGGGACTCTTCATATTTCCATATAAAAACCGACTATACAACTTGAATAATGCTACAACCATGTTCAATATATACCATTCATTTGTTTTAAACAATGATAAGGTTTTGATCCGCATTCCCTTCTGTTAAAATTGGAGATACACAGTTAAAGAATAGGATATTGTTATTAATGAACATTTTCACCCACAATTATATCATTCTAGTTTTAGAATCGTATCAATCCTTAGAAACCTAGGGCACTCCTTTAAGAGCAGTGAAATGAAACCCGAATACATTTTGTGCGTATGGAAGGGGCTTGCATCCGAGAGTGTGCATGGTCGACGTCCCTGCAAGGGAACATAAATCAATATTAGTATTATTCAACAAAAGTAAAATGAGTGTAACTTCCAATAGAACGATTAATGACGGGAAAAGTTTATACAGAGTTGCACTTAACTTATGACTTGGATATCTGATGTCTTTTCCTTGCCGCACTTTAGTTGAGGAGACGTCTGAGGCCGAAGAGGAGGGTGTTCCAAGAACTTCATGATGGGTACCCTCGCAACAATAAGGCCCCATCATTAGAATTGGTTACCAAAATGTATAAATCAAACTCTTGAGTAAATGAAATAAACAAATAATTAGGCCCAAATAACCACGACGATCATTTGGTAATGTAGGCCCACTCCAGTTTGCAAGCGGAAAGTTACCCTATTACACCTAGTCTTTAATTATTTGACCTCAGTGCGCATGGCACTAAAGCTCAGGTGGTTAAGGTTCACAGTTGGCACACACTACTTGTTCTTAGTTGATTTAACGATGTCATGGTAATTGAATCTGGTGTAAGGATCAATGATCCATTAAGTAGAAGACAAGATGTGAAACATAGACGTCCTGAAAGACTAGACCTTATCCCTAACTGGATTGTCATTCCTTTCACCATAAATGTTGACAAGAACCACAGAGTCATAGCTCTGTCTACAACATTGAATTATCTCATTTAGCGTACTCCTTTGGCCCATCGTTCAACATTCAAATGGTCTTCATACAATGTGAAACTCTTACCATTAATCCATTAGGAAATGGGTTTTCCTGAGGCTATTGATCATTCTTCTCTTGCATTGTGCATGTAACCTTAGAAACAAATCACTTCCATGATAATTTTGCAACTGAACTCAGTGTGTAACCGCAAGAAGGAGGAGGTCTACTATCCAATGTAAACATGAGACGTTACTCACCCAACTATCACTACTTTACCAGGTAAGTGGTGCCAACCTTTCTTGTCTAGTTACAATAGGTTTTTGGGATAGGTGAGTCGTGAAAAAGTTTTGGGATGGTCTCTATAACTATTTCATTAAGATAGGTATTCCTTCTTTCTTCTCTTAAGCTTCTGGAGTACCATTAACCTGGTTCTATATGACGAAGCCGAACCGTATCTCATAGTGGCTGGTGGTCTCATTTAACCTATGGGGACAACCATTCACTGCTATAGGGTTTTATTACTTGTAATCCATTCCTAAATAATTTGTAATGAGGCATCTCTGAGTATTTTGGTTTGGTGTTTGTACCTTTGGGTCTAACTATGGACTCACTCTGTGAGGGTATCGAACCTCCATCCCATATGAATCTGTATCGTAAGGTCCGTCACGGGTAAAGAGTTGACTATAACACCCATGGTTATATTGCTATATGCAATTCCTTTCCCTTACTGTAGTCTATTTGGTATTCCTGGTTCATGTATGATTGTCTTGAAATCCTAACCCTATGCTGAAGTACTTGGGCTTGAAGTTATATATCCAGAACTTGTGACCAAATTACTTTACCCACAATTATTCATTGTAGGGTCGAACACTATTTCCCATGGTTTTGGCTGCTGTGTGGACTTTGTGATAAGTTATCGCTGCATGCATCATCCTATACAGGAAGTTATTGCGGTCATTTGACACTCACTGTGGATTAAAATTTGAAGTCTTAAATTTATTTCATAGGACTTGTTCGAAAGCACTGTTTCCTTATACTTGTCTTATGCAATTTATTCAAATGAAATGGTTTGATATCTTCTCTTGCGCTTGTAAATCCCTACTCTATTCTCATAAAAGGATAGTATTAATCGTACTCAGAACTCCACTGTGTCTATCATGTTTTGATTTTCTGTAATCCCCTATTACAAGACTAGACCTGTAACTTACAACTCTGTCAAGCTCCGAAATGGACAATTCTGTGAGAAATGATTTATACTATGTATGCTTTATCGTCTTGGATTATGTAAATAAGTAGGTGGCAAGTATTTACAAAATGCTAAATGTTTTTATTTCATACTTAGTATTTGGTTTAGTATATGTTTGTTTACAACAACTAATGATGGGACCCCTATTTATGTGGTAAGGGTACCCACCTGTCAATTCATAACCCACTCCTCCCCTTCGATGAAGGATGATTCACTCGGCGTCGACAATGAGGCAAGGAACTCCAGTATTTTAAAGCTAAGTGATTGTTCATATTTAATTTATTTTGGTTGCATAAAAAAAACGTTCTGACCATTACTCTTTCATTGATATTTATTTCCATTGATATTCATTGTTGTTGATCTATTTCCATAAATTTGATACATCTTGAATCTTCTCTTGCAGTGAGGGATTTCTCGGAGGATTGGATAATTATGAGGGCCTCACTCGAAAGGTACTCGAGTTCCACCTTATGGCCTTCAAAGAGAAAATAACCATCGAGTTTTTTACTCTAGAGATACAGGTGTCCTCTAGGATAATTGTATTAATTCCCATGCCAAATTCCTATCAACTATTTATTTGTATTTTAAATTCATAAGGGGGATGAGAGGGGGAAAACCTCACACTCGATATGGATTCCACTGTTAATTTATTATGGAACACAACGTTTTTGTTGAGCTTGCATACTCATTTAATTACTACTCTAAAATTTGGGATTATGGAACATACATGATATATTTACATTACCAGTCTTTTGTTTCTGCGTTATTGAAATGAAATAAGACTGTAACTATTTACTCTAATTATATAGTCAATTTTGATGGAAAGACTTGAATTTCAAGGTATGCAACATTCAATAATTATTTTTCTGTATATAGAAGTTTATATAACTCAGAAAACTCTGCATCGACAACAATATGTATTCACATACGAAATTCTATTCTAAATTCTTTCTGGACCTACTTGGATATCTATAGCAACAATCAAACGTCCCTTACTTGTTTGTATAGCTGTGCATATTCCAATCCACAAAATAGGCATACACCTATATGTTTGTATGTTCCCAGAATTTATGTTTAGCACTTTCATAGTTAAATACTACTTGAATATGAATATGTATATGCATTCTAATCATCATTCTAAAACATGATAGATATCTATAGACATAAGAGATTAGAGAGACATATATGAACTGGTTCGCTAAAAAACAAAATGAACAACCACATTCCTCCCAACCTTAGAATGGAACAACCAAAGTCACTTGTTCCATTAACCCCCTAGCTTGACCATGAATCCATGATGACAAAATTATACATCTACCTCAACAATAGTCCTTTGTATCGGTAACTTCCCCTTACCTCACACTCAGAAATTAGTGTTCATAACAACAAGAGATCAAATATTTTGCCCAACCTACTAGGCAACGTCCTGCCTCCTTGCATATGCCATATATCCAAAATATTTTTTGCCTAGTTCTTTTCGCAGCTTTCCAAATCCATGATTTTCAGGGGTTGCCAATGGCCAAATTCTTGATTTGCCACTTGTAACAATTAACCATGAGGTAGTTCCTGTAAGGTCTCTTCCAAGAGAGCCTTATAAAAAAAAAAACAATTAATAAGAGAAGTGTTTCCCTAACATCTTTACAATTCCATAGTCAACATATAACAATTCATAACCAACATATAATTGTTTATCATAGTTAAAATTTATGAGGAGATCATAATAAATTACATATCACAACATAATAACGAAAATACATACCTCTAACTAATGCTACTACTTTTGTCCTCCAACTCTGCGTGATACTCTGCCCAAAATCGTCTAACCTCTCAGCCAGCTAGGAATAGAGCCTATTCGGCTCCCTAGATCCAGGATTCTGTAAGGATTCCTGGCCCCCGAGCCCAAAACTCCCAACAACAGGTGTACGCTATCTCAGTCTTTCAACAAGCTTCTCCAACCAGAAACCAGTAATATAGTCTCCCAATATCCCCAGAAGTAAAAATGCCCAATACAGTCTCCCATATGAAAATAATGCTCCCCTCCCCAAAACGTTCCCTTCTCCCGAGTGTTTTTCCCCTGATATCCTCCTTTTCCCTTTTTACCCCATTCACTGCCTTCCTTGTTTCATTAAGACTCACCCACCTTATCCATCCATTCAATGCCAACCACCTTATCCCCTTCTCCTTAATGGTTCTATCATTCGATATGTTAAGTTTCCATTTAATAAATTAAAATTTATTAAAGTTAAATTCATTACCCAAATATTTAATGAGTTAATTAATTAATTAATATACAATAAAAAATTAATAATTCAAGACAATTAATTAATTAATTAATTAAACTTAATATACTTTAAACATGTATTTAACTATGACAATTATTTAACTACGGTTGTTACATACACCCACCCTTCACGAAACTTCGTCCTGAAGTTAAAGTATTTTAAGATACAAGGGGAAGACACAAGGTTCACACATTCATATCCAATAACCAACATTATAAGTAGGTAAGCCAAGAAAACTCATACATAGTAGTGTACATGTGTAAGAAATGCATGTGTAGCTAGTACATACAAGTCTCGTGTATGTACTAATAACAATAACTATCACCTCTATAGTGATTTATGTATGCATCCAATCCATTCAACAAGACTATTCATTGTATAAAATATAATAACCCAATCAAATGTTTGCGAAATCCCTTAATTACAATTATCTAGCTCAACAATGTTATCTAGACAATTGTAGTTTAGTTAAGTAATTATGAATATTCATATATACACATTTTCTTTTTAGAAGGAAAAACAATAAATTCCACCATAAGGAAAATCTCCATACACTCTCAGTTATTTCTACTCATCCTTGCTCCCTAACTTACTTCCATCTTCCATTTCTATCCTTCCTCTGTTGGACTATCCTAGAGTGTCAACTATATTGACCCAACTCCAAATAGAAACCATAAGAGGAAGTGTCACTATCTTGACCAAGCTTCCCCAACAGGCAACTGGCAGTCCTCATCACATGTCTAGGGGAGCGTGAGCTATCACCGTCGTCCCATGAATCCAAGTTTAAGAGAATACATGGTGGGAAATGCCTCCACCCCTCCTAACAAGACTAGGGTCCACACCCTATAATGGAGTATACAGTGGTACCCTATTCCTGGGAGTTTTGTCATTGTTTATTCAGTTTTGGGCAGTTTCACCTCCTGAAATCCTCCACTGGTCCACATATCATAACATTGCATTCAAACCAATATAATTTCACATACAAAGATTTATACCATATTGTTTCTCAGTCAGTGGTCATGACATCCACTTTTATTACCATTATCCCTTGGCTATTTCATAGCTCAATGACCTGTAGATTAGTCTATAACACAGCTCATACATATCTATGCATTATCATCATGTAATTTCATACAACCATAGTTTCAATTCTGTATCCATGTACGAACAACTTTAACATCAAAATTTTCAAGTTAGAAATAGATGTTATAATATCCCATAATTCAATCAACGTTACCCATTCATAGAATTATCATTTACATAATAGATTGCATCATATCCAACATCATTCAAATAGCATTTAAACCTTCATAGGATTCACATTCACATAGTATATCGCATCCTATCCTTCATCATCAATAACATTTTAAACATTTGTATAGTTTACATTGACATGGTAGATCACATCATATCCATCATCATCAAATAGCATTTAAATATTGATAAAATTTACATTCTCACAATGTATCGCATCATATCCATCATTATTCAAATACATTTAAACATTCATAAAGGTTCATACATCTTAAAAGTTCAAGTGTATCATTTAATAGTTTCACTGTGAATAGAAAATAAAGGTGTTTAGGCCTCAGGGAATCCTAGTTGTCTAAGTCAAAAGGTGGCGTTACATACTCCCAACCTTCGAGAAACATATTCTCGAGGTGGTCAAAAAAGTGAGGGATAATCTTGTTGTAATGCCTCGGCATCCTCCCAATTAGCAGATCCTAGACCATACTTGTCCCACTGGACCTTAACTTGGTCTACCAAACAGTTCATGAGCTGTCGAACTCTACGGTCCAATATGCGTAACGGTTCTACCATGAGGGATCCTGCTTCTGATACCTGTAATTCCTTCAAATTTAGTTTTTGTGATTCATCAAAAACATAATGACGTAGAATAGATACATGAAAAACATTATGAGTTTTATGCAAACTATGTGGCAGTACGAGACTATAGGCAACGGGTCAAATTTTCTCTTGGATTTTGAATGGTCCTATAAATCGAGGTGACAAATTTGTCCCGTTCCCTAACCGAATGGTACTCTTATTAGGCTTGATACGAATGAAAACATGATATCCCACATTATAACTTCAGTCAGTCCTCTATGCATCCGCATAACTTTTATGTCTATCCTGTGCTTCCTTTAGTCTCTGCCTAATCTGAATTACCTATTCCTCCATCTTTTGAATCAACTTTGGACCAACTATTACTCAGTCTTCTAACCTATCCCAACTCAATGACGTTTTTCATGGCCTTCCATAAAGAGCTTCGTAGGGTGGCATTCCGATGGAGCTATGAAAACTATTATTGTAGGCAAAATCTACCAAAGGTAGGTACATCTCCCAATGGGTTTGATTATCCATGGCATACATCCTAAGAATGTCTTCCATGACTTGATTTACTCTCTCAGTTTTCTCATTTGTTTGAGGATGATAAGCTATGATTAAGTTCAACTGAGTCCCCAATGTTGATTGCAAACTTGTCCAAAACCTAGAAGTGAATCTGGAGTCCCTATCTGAAATGATCTTCTTAGGTATCCTATGAAAACGAATGACCTCACTCACAAAAACGTGTGCCAAATTAGTGACATCATAAGTGTCTCTAACCAGAATAAAATGAGCACTCCTGGTAAACTTATCTACTATCACAAGGATGACATTGTGTCTATGAGATGTGAGTGGAAACCCCACAACAAAATCCATGGAAATGACTTCCCACTTGGACATAGGAACATCATGTGGTTGTAGGAGGCCTACAGGGTGATGGTGGTTGGCTTTCACTTATTGACACTCTAGGAACTTAGCGATGAAATGGACTACATTATGCTTCATGCCTACCCAAAAGAATAGCTTCCTCATGTCCGCATACATTTTCTTCACACCCGGATATGCACAATAATGTTCTCTATGGGCTTCCTTTACTATGATGCTTCGAATATCCCCACCTTTGGGGATGTACATCCTTCCTTGATATCTTAATAGTCTGTCTTCTTCCAGACTATATCCTTCATACTTTGGATCTAATTTCCTCCCATTCTGGAGGTTTGAAGTAACCTTTAAATACCAACTATCTCCATGGAGTTGCGTCAACACACGTTCTCTCAGATTGACTTTTAAGGGTACCAAGGAGAAGACATGTGGTCTCCTACTAAAGACATCTACGACCACATTCTCTTTTCCCTTGATATATGAAATACCAAGATCATACTCACTCATGAACTCACTCCATCGCCTTTTCCTGGCATTCAGATCCCTTTGAGTGAAGAGATGTTTTAAACTTTGATGGTCCATTTTGAGCTCAAAGATTCACCCTACTAAATAGTGCCTTCAAAGTTTCAGAGCTAGCATTACAGCTACCAACTCTAAATCATGAGTAGCGTAAAGCTCTTCATGTTTCTTCAACTTCCTTGATGCATAAAATATCACTCCTCCATCCTGCATTAGCACGGCCCCCAACCCTTGCTTCAAGGAATCCGTGTAGACTGTGAAGTCCTTTTCCATATACGACACTCGTAGAATTGGTGCCCTAGTTAGTAACCTTTTAAGCTCGATGAATGTACTATCACATTCTTCTATCCATTCATACCTGACTCCCTTGCACTGCAAAGTGGTGATGGGTTTCTCTATTTTAGAGAACCCTTCCACAAATCTATGATAGTAACATGCTAGCCCCATGAAGCTTCTTACCTCATGAGCATTTTTCGGCACTGGCCATTCCATAATGGCCTTTACCTTTTCTAGGTCCACAAAGATTCCTTCACTGGAAATGATATGACCTAAATAGTGGATTTCTTTCTGGAAGAAGGAACACTTCAACAACTTCCCATACAAATTTTTCTCTCTAAGGCAGGACAACACCACTCGCAAGTGTTACTCATGCTCTCTTTCATTTTTGGAATAGATGAGGATGTCATTTAGAAAGACTTGTACAAAATGGTCTAAGTACTTTCGGAATATGTCATTCATGAAGCTCATGAATACTGCTGGCACATTGGTTAATCCGAAAGGTACTACCACGAACTCGTAATGTCCAGACCGAGTTTGAAAGGTAGCTTTAGGAATATCGCCTTCCTTAACCCTTAACTGGTGATACCCTGATCACAAATCAATCTTTGAGAATATCGTTGCTCCTTTCATCTGATCGAAGAAATCATCTATTCATGGCATTGGGTACCTATTTTTCACTATAGCATAGTTCAATTCCCTGTAATATATAAACAGTCGTAAGGAACCATCCTTCTTCTTCACAAAGATTACTGGTGCACCCCAAGGTGAGACAGTAGGCCTTATTAGCCCTAAGTCGAGTATCTCTTTCAATTGCATCTGTAACTCACAAAGTTCTGGCGATGTCATCCTATACGGAGTCTTGGAAATTGGTTCTGCACCAATTTTTAGCTCAATAGTAAAATCAAGCTCCCTCTCAGGAGGTAACCCTGGTAACTCCTTCAGAAAAACATCCTTAAATTATGACAATACCGGGTATTGATCCAAGGAGGTTCCTTTCTTTTCATTCACTTCTTCAATGACATAAAGTCAACACCCTTTCCTTATGCATCAATTAACCTTCATAGTTTAAATAAAGCATAGAGACACATTTCTCCATACACCCTAGATCTCTACTGGCCTTCCTTCGTCGTCAACACAAAGCACCCTTTTTGTGAAAAAATCTACCATAGCTCGATGGGACTCTAACAAATCCATTCCAATGATTAGGTCATATGCCCCGAGAATAGTGACGTATACCTTCAACCTGGTAGTACACACTCCCAAGTCTACTAGACAATTATCAATTCTAGGTCCTACTGCTTGTTTTTCCCCCGAAGCCATATCGACTTGTTTAAAGTCATCGTGCTCGTAGGCTACCAACCCACTCCTTTCCAATGGAGATGGTGAAATGAAACTATCTGTAGCACCAAAATCAAATAAAATTTTAACATTGATATGATTTAGTGTACCTGACGATTCCCCCACCATGGATTCATGTTCTTCCTAGCGATTATTAACTATTGCATAAATCTGGTGGCTATCACTTGCTCTTCCCATCATGGACTTTCTTCTCTATGCACAAACCCTGATTGTAACTCTGGGCAGTCACACTGGTAATGGGGTCCTCCACACCCCCAACATGTAACACGAGATAGAACCTGCTCACTACTCTGTGAAAGTCTTTGAAATGAGCTCCTTCCCCTGGAACCCCTGCCCCTACTAGCTACTCCCTGAGATGGTCATGGACCTACCTTGGTGTGATTGTCCTTGGTGCGACTCTATTACCATATGGAGGTGGCCTTGAGCTCCCTCCCCTAGAAAATGTCCTAGGGGTTTTCCCCACAAATCCAGGACTATGCAGAAAGGTCGATCTCATACATCCATTTAAGTTCATGTGTTCCTCCACATAACATGCATTTTCAGCTGCTTCTATTACTGAAGAAGGTTTCCACATCTGCACCATGGCCGTTATCTTAGGGTTAAACCCATACACAAAGGGTTCTACCTGTCGTTGGTCATTATCCATGTATGAAACATTTTTGACCAATTCAATAAACCTGATCTCATATTCTTCTACGGTCATGTTTCCCTATACTAGAGCATGAAATGATTCCACCTGTTGTTCCTCATAGTAAGCTGGTAGATATTTCCTTCGGAAACTTTCCTCAAAAAGTTCCCAAGAGACAGTGTATGGGGTAAGGTGCAACTGCCTCTCCAGGTTTCCCCACCAGTTCAACGCACTGTCTCTCAACTGAAAAATTGCTATCTTCTCCTTTGAGGTGGACACATAGTCTCTTAAGGCAAAACACCTTTTCATGTTGTTCAACCATGCCTCTACACGTTCACTGGCACGACCCCCGACAAACTCTGGAAGTTTGATCTTCTGCACTTCTCTAGTGATGTCTTTGGGTGGAGGCCCTCCCCTTGAATCCATTGATTCTTCTAGATTACCTATACTAGATGGTGGGGGCTCCACATCAATCCCTACTGGTTGACGCCCCTTTAAAGTATCATTTATGGCATCCAAAGAGTGTAGAATGAGGACCAATTCAGACGATGGTGGTGGCGGCACTGGCGGTCTCTGTGTCGATGCCCCTCTGCCTTGATTTCCTCCCATCCTAACCATCCTATATACTTGAATCTGCATCAACCAAAGTTCTCAGGGTGAGTCTAGGACATTTCAAATTTGCACAACTTAAACTAGAAAACATGGTTAGGCGTAAGTTTTTTTTTACTTGTTTGTAAACAGACGTTACTCTCATGATATCAATTTATTTTATTTTTTTAAATAAATTGATATTTCAAAAAATAAAATTTATAGGGCATCGTGGGTCCTCGCATGAGGCCCACATGCCCTATTTCCCTATCAACTCCTAAAACAGTACACGCATTTCTATCCCAGCCCTACATGCCTCTCCATTCTGCAAGGGCGGTCGCGCTCCTCTTCATTCTCATTTTTTATTTTCATTTGCTTCACAGAGGGAAGGATTATTGATTGTGTGGGCTTGGCCGCGTAGTAGGTTTTCGAACTTGTGTTGTTTGGCTACCAAATCTCAAGAGCCCAAACGTACTGGCATAGTGCACTGTCCTCTCATGTTGGTTTGTATTCTGGTTGTGGGCGCGGACTAGTTTGTCTGGAGCATAGCCTTGGCTACCGGGCTATAACTTGGATCGTGTATGAGTGTATGGGAGAGCATCATTTTTTTTTTGGCTTGGCATTCCTATGAGGCATTTATGATTTGTCTGTTTCTTGTATCATATTAGGTTTTCATGTTTTCCAGAGTACGGGATGAAAACTGATTGAATAGCTTGTCGTATACATGTATGGATTTGCATCATTTTTTTTTACAGTCTTTATTACACGCATTGTCAGAAACCATGCTACTCTCGTGGGATCTTCTTCGTAGATACGATGGGGTTCTGTGTGTAATGTTCTGAATAGATTATGCTTTGAAATGGGCCCTTCATGGCTTCTACTTGGTTTGGTGCTTAGTGATTTGGCTTGGTTTGTATTTGGTGCTATTCTCATGGACTTTGGAACTTGTAATGAAGCTTGTAGATCGGGCCTTGGACCCTCTATTCTTTTTATTATTTTTTTTTTGGACACGTTGAGCACTTGAAAATTTCCTTTATGGGCTCTTCCATTCAACTTGGCACTTCTTCTCTCGGTTGCTACCTTGTGATATGTTATGATTTGGCTTGGTTTGCAGAGCACATAGTCGATGGTTGGAGAATGAGCCTCAGACCCAATAACATTTTCTTGTATTATTTTTTTTTTACACACAGTGCACCCTTATGGTGCTTCGTGGGATCCTAATTAGCACTCCAAGTTATGTCTACCCCGTGGTATTGAGAACTTGATACCACAGAAATTTAGAAGCGGTTGGTCCTCTGACTTAAGCAGTAGAATTGTAGAAATGTCGTGCAATATGTCAAAGGTTTGACTCACCGCAGGCTCATTCAAAAGGGGAGAGTCAAATTTTGTTTCTCTATAGCACTCCAGACGCGTTGAGCAAATAATGGACATTGTGGGCTCCTCCCTTGTGACTTGCGCTTGACTTTTGCATTGGATATAGTCTTGTGTTGTGTGTTGTGTTAAGTGAATAGATTAATATTTGGCTTGAATTCTTGACTTAGATTGAATGCGAGTTGGGTTCTGTGGATGTAGCTGGTAGCACATCAAATGTGACAAAGAGCAGCTGCAAGGAGATGAATGGTAGTATTATTCAGGGCTAGAAAAGGAATAATAAAATGAGCTCGGTGTTCCATTCTACAAGCTCCTTTCTTCTGCTAACAAATATGACTATTTTCTCATGACTGCAGGAATGGTAGGTGCATTCATTCATGGTATAGCCATGCATGTATTCTTGGTGTTCTTCGGAGATTTGATCTAATAAATATATATTTTTTGTTTTATTATTTGTTTTTTTAATTTGAAAGAAATGTTAAAATTCGTTTAACACTTGTTTCAATATCCATAATATTATACTATTTTCATTTCCCAAGGGTATATTGTTTATATATATTTATATAGATCTGTATATATAATTAAAAAAAATTGTGTGCTTGGCTTGCAGGTTAGGTGGAGCTGGAGTTGGATCTTTGAGTTTGAGCTTGGCCCTCGTGCCGAGATTTATATCTGATTAAAGGGTTTCAGGGCCCCTCTCTCAAGGTTTTCAGGTTGCAAGTTTCCAGGGTTGATTTCAATATATATCTACCCTGAACAATTTATTTAGGGTTTCAATATAACTAAATAGAAGTTGTTTAAATTTCTAAGTGGGGTTTGTTTAAATTTCTGGGTGGGTAGGTAGGCCCTTGCCTCCAGATTTTAAACCAGGGCTCTGATACCATGTGTAAGGTCTCTTCCAACAAAGCCTTATAAAAAAAAAATTAATAAGAGAAGTGTTTCCCAAAGATCTTCACAATTCCTTAGTCATCATATAACAATTCATAACCAACATATAACCATTCAGCATAATTAAAATTTATGAGCAGATCATAATAAATTACATATCAAAACAGAATAACGAAAATACATACCTCTAAATGATGCCACTGTTGTCATCCTCCAACTCTGCGTGATACTCTTCCCGAAACCGTCTAACCTCCGAGCCAACTAGGAACAGAGCCTATATAGCTCCATAGCTATAGGATTCTGTAACGATTCCTGGCCCCCAAGCCGAAAACTCTGAGTAGTAGGTGTCCCCTATCTCAGTCCTACAACAAACTTCTCCAACTAGAAACCAGTAATACAGTCTCCCAATCTCCCCAGAAGTAAAAAGGCCCAATACAGTCTCCCATATGAAAATAATGCTTCCCTCCCCAAAAATTTCCCTTCTCCCTAGTGTTTTCCCCTCATATCCTCCTTTTCCCTTTTTTCCCCATTCATCGTGTTCCTCCTTTCATTAAGACTCACCCACCTTCTCCCTCCATTCAATGCCAACCACCTTATCCCCTTCTCCTTAATGATTCCATCATTTGATATGTTAAGTTTTCATTTAATAAATTAAAATTTATTAAACTTAAATTCATTACCCAAATATTTAATGAGTTAATTAATTAATTAATTAATATACATTAAACAATTAATAATTTAGGACAATTAATTAATTAATTAATTAAACTTGATATACTTTAAAAGTTTATTTAGCTATGACAATTAATTATTTAACTAGGGTTGTTACAGTTCCAACATGTTCCCCACTCATGGAGTCATGGTCAATTGATTTCAACATGGTTGTTCCATTTGTCTTCCATCAATAATTATAAAAAAAAAAAATTCATACAAGTGTCATAGTCAAGAAGTTAGTTGGGTCAAATAAGGTCTTTTCCCAACAGTCAAAATCATTAAATACAATTAATTAAATTCGGAATTCAGAATTGCCAAAAATGGAAAAAAAATATGATTTCAAATTTACCAAAGACGGAAATAATTTTCTAAGAAATTTCCAACTTAAGAATAATTTATTTTTGGGGATGTCACACCAAACTTCAGCTAAAATGAGACCTTTTGAGTTACTATACAACAAAAAGTGGACGACTCCAATTAGCTGGGATAACCCAGTTGATAGAATCATGGTTGGACCAGAGATGCTCCAGGAAATGGAGAGTATGGTAAGAAAAGTACAACATAACTTAAAAGAGGCTCAGGAGAGACAAAAAAAGTTACGTGGACCAGAAAAGAAGACACTTGGACTTTCAAGTGGGAGACCATGTCTATTTAGAAGTAAACGCCTGAAAAAGTTCACTAAATCTAGGGTAATGTGCCAAGTTGGCACCGAGGTTTTGTTGGCCTTTCGAGATTCTAGCTCGAATTGGACCCATAGCATACCAACTTGCACTCCCTGCCAATATAAAAATTCATAATGTATTTCATGTTTCTTTGTTAAAGAATTATGTTCATGACCCTACTCATATGATCGATTGGAACTCAGTGTAGGTGGAACTAGAAGGCGAGTTCTAAGAGGAACCTCTGCGCATTCTGGACATGAGACAAATATCACTTTGGAAAAGGTTTGTCGCCCAGGTAAAAGTGCAATGGAAGCACTTTAGTCCTAAGGAGGCCACATGGGAGTTGGAGGGAGAATTGCAGAAATCTCATCCAATGATGTTCCAAGAAAGGATCGAACATCGAGGACAATGTTTTATTGAAGGGGGAAAGGATGTAACATCCCCCAAAAAAATTATTTTTGAATATGAAATTTCTTAGGAAAACTACTTTCGTTTTTGGTAAATTCGAAATTGGAAAAATTTTTCCATTAATGGAAATTCCGAATTCCAAATTTAGTTAATTGTAATTGATGATTATGACTCTTGGGAAGAGATCTGATTTGACACAATTAACTATTTGACTATGACACTTGTATGAAACAAAATATTTTATAATTATTGTTGAAGGACAAATGGAACAACCATGTTAAAATCAATTCACGGTGACTCCATGAGTGGGGAACTTGTGGGAACTACCTTAGGGCTGATTGTTACAAGTAGAAAATCAAGTATTTGGCCATTGACGGCCCCTAAAAATCAAGGATTTGGAAAGATGCAAAAATTCCCAAAGGGGAAAAAGACCTAGGAAAAAATGGCTTTTGATATATAGCATGTGAGAGGAGACAGGACATTGCTTAGTATCTAGGGAAAAAAGAAATTTATCTCTTGCTTCTCTGAACACTCGTTTTCTGAGTGTGAGGCAAGGAGAAGTTGTTGAAGCGGAAGGCCCATTGTTGAGGTGGAGTTTTGAGTTCGCCCTCATGGGTTCATGGTCAGGCTACGGGGTGAATGGAGCCAGTGACATTGGTTGTTCCATTCTAAGGTTGGGAGGAATGTGATTGTTTCCTTTGTCTTTCAACAAATTGGTTCATATATGTTCATCTACTCTTACTCGTTATATATCTCTTGTTTTAAATGGCTATCAAAATACATCTATATGTTACTAGGTAAATTATTTCTGATGGTTTTCCTTTTAAATTAAGAATCACTATGATGTAAATGACTAAAAGAGTAGAGTTAGTATAGTACTATGTGAATTATGGTTGAGAGTTAAACTACGAATGGATGGAACAAACGAAGTTTAAACCCCTGCAAGTGTTAAATTTAAGCTTCGAATAAAACTGCCTGTATATATATATATATATATATATGAGTTAATTAATTAATTAATTAATATACATTAAACAATTAATAATTCACGACAATTAATTAATTAATTAATTAAACTTAATATACTTTAAACGTTTATTTAACTATGACAATTAATTATTTAACTAGGGTTGTTATAGTTCCAACATGTTCCCAACTCATGGAGTCATGGTCAACTGATTTCAACATGGTTGTTCCATTTGTCTTCCATCAATAATTATATATTTTTTTTCATACAAGTGTCATACTCAAGAAGTTAGTTGGGTCAAATTAGGTCTTTTCCCAACAGTCAAAATCATTAAATACAATTAATTAAATTCGAAATTCGGAATTGCCAAAAATGGAAAAAAAAAATTCTGATTTCGAATTTACCAAAAACGAAAATAATTTTCTAAGAAATTTCCAACTTAAGAATAATTTATTTTTGGGGATGTCACACCAAACTTAGGCTAAAATGAGACCTTTCGAGTTACTATACAACAAAAAGTGTAAGACTCCAATTAGTTGGGATAACCCAGTTGATAGAATCATGGTTGGACCAGAGATGCTCCAAAAAATGGAGAGTACGGTAAGAAAAGTACAACAGAACTTAAAAGAGGCTCAGGAGAGACAAAAAGGTTACGTGGACCAAAAAAGAAGACACTTGCAATTTCAAGTGGGAGACCATGTCTATTTAGAAGTAAAGGCCCGAAAAATTTCACTAAATCTAGGGAACTGTGCCAAGTTGGCACCCAGGTTTTGTGGGCCTTTCGAGATCTTAGCTCGAATTGGACCCATAGCATACCAACTTACACTACCTGCCAATCAAAAAATTCATAATGTATTTCACATTTCTTTGGTAAAGAATTATGTTCATGACACTACTCATATGATCGATTGGAACTTGGTGTAGGTGGAACCAGAAGGCGAGTTCCAAGAAGAACCTCTACGCATTCTGGACAGGAGACAAATATCACTTCGTTGCCCAGGTAAAAGTGCAATGGAAGCACTTTGGTCCTGAGGAGGCCACTTGGGAGTTGAAGGGAGAATTGCAGAAATCTCATCCAATGATGTTCCAAGAAAGGATCGAACACCAAGGACAATGTTTTATTTAAGGGGGAAAGGATGTAACATCCCCAAAAATAAATTATTTTTGAATATATGAAATTTCTTAGGAAAACTACTTTCGTTTTTAGTAAATTCAAAATTGGAATTTTTTTTCCATTTATGGAAATTTTGAATTTCAAATTTAGTTAATTGTAATTGATGATTATGACTATTGGGAAGAGATCTGATTTGACACAACTAACTATTTGACTATGACACTTGTATGAAACAAATTTTTTTATAATTATTGTTGAAGGAAAAATGGAACAACCATGTTAAAATCAACTCACGGTGACTCCATGAGTGGGGAACTTGTGGGAACTACCTCAGGGCTGATTGTTACAAGTGGAAAATCAAGTATTTGGCCATTGGTAGCCCCTAAAAATCAAGAATTTGGAAAGATGCAAAAATTCCCAAAGGGGAAAAAGACCTAGGAAAAAATGGCTTTTCATATATAGCATGTGAGAGGAGACAGGGCATTGCCTAGTATGCAGGGAAAAAAGAAATTTATCTCTTGTTGTTCTGAACACTCATTTTCTGAGTGTGAGGCAAGGAGAAGCTGCTGAAGCGGAAGGCCCATTGCTAAGGTGGAGTTTTGAGTTTGCCCTCATGGGTTCATGGTCAGGCTAAGGGGTGAATGCAGCAAGTGACATTGGTTGTTCCATTATAAGGTTGGGAGGAATGTGGCTGTTCCCTTTGTCTTTCAACAATTTGGTTCATATATGTTCATCTACTCTTACTGGTTATATATCTCTTGTTTTAAATGGCTGTCAGATTACATCTATATGTTACTGGGTAAATTTTTTCTGATGGTTTTCCTTTTAAATTAAGAATCACTACGATGTAAATGACTGAAAGAGTAGAGTTAGTATAGTACTATGTGAATTATGGATGAGAGTTAAACTATGAATGGATGGAACAAACGAAGTTTAAACCCCTGCAAGTGTTAAATTTAAGCTTCGAATAAAACTGCCTGTATATATATATGTATGCTAGTTATGAGCAGAATCAAACCCTTTGTGAAAATGCTAGCATACTTCTAGTTTAAACAAAATCAGATTGACTTCCAATTTTTGGATAGCAGGAACCCTGTTTTTTTATAAGTATACGAAAATCAATTCGAAAGAGTCTTTTGACTGCATCTTTGACTTCGGAAATACTGAAAGGCATATAAGAACCAATTATTTATACATTCGTATATTACTGCAATGAGTTTTACAGAGTAATAACACTATTATAATACTTATGTATGGCAAGAATAAACATTTGTATAGTGTTATGTACATATTTATATATAATTATGTATACCTAATACCTGTACAAAAGTTTAAAATATTTTGTTTCTTCTTCTTTGAGTTTCGAATTGAAGAAATACAAGTTCCAAAAGTTCGTAAGTTAATTTCATACATGCATACCTATAGGTTTTCTGATTTCAATTCCAACAGGTGTTCAAATATAATGAAAGACAAACATTATATTTTGTCTTCATAAGATTTCTCGAAAGGATAGATAGGAATTAAAAGAAATAATAGTTCTATTTGGCTACAACGAAGACTCAGAATATATCAATATAGAAGTAACAAAAACAGAATTTGTGGAAACCTACTTTCTAGAAGTATACAGGTTGATATGCCTACTTTATAAATAAACAATATAGGTAGCATAAAGAACCTTAGAACCATTAAGACTCAATTTTAAATTCGCTAACACTAGTATTTCAATTTCAAGTATACAAGATAAAGAATCTGGGACTAAACCCTTTAAAGTTTGTAATGCAAATCCAATCAGACCAAAATCAAAGTGCGTCCAACCTCATGCAAGTATTTTGTTCTCTGCCAACAATGAGATATCGACATAAACATAGGGTTTACCCCTTAACCAACCGATACAAGAAATCGGGATGAAACTTCTCTTATCAATGACAAACTTGGAAATAACCTTGGTCCTCTTTTCTAAAACTTGGAAAGATAAGTCTCATAGGTATTGTGCACGGAACCTGAATACCTTTCACGTGAATGATAGGAACTAACATTTGGAACCCTATGTATTTGAAACCTATGCAAGAAAATATCATGGTAAACATTGGTAAAATATACGTAAGTAAAGATAACGAAAACTTTCAACAGAACGAAAAATGATGGTAAGAGTTGATTCTAAAATGATACTTAACTCATGACTGGAGATCTAGCGTCCTTCCCTTTTCACATTTTAATTGAATATATGTCTCAGGCTGAGGGGAGGATGGTCCAAGTATTCCTGATGGGTACCCTTGCATCAACAGAGCCCCATCATTAGTGTTGGCATCAAAACATAGAATCAATGTTTCTCTATGAAATGAGAAAGAATAACAGTGCTAATATTTAAAATACACATTGTATAAGACATGTTGTGAGAGCATGCCGAAGGCATAGTATAAATGTAGACACAAAGTGAATGCTATATGCAAATATTGAAATTTAAAACCCTCCCGGAACCAACTATCTATATTGCAGAGGGTACTTATTAAGCAACGATAAATAAAGATTTAACCTTCTGCTGAAATTTTACTAGACTTTAAGATGGTGTATACTACCGCAGACAACGATAATCATAGTGAGACATACTTAAACCAAGAAATGCTACAAACTCAAATATCTTATGCCATAGGGTATTTTCAGTCGAACTGTTAGAAAAACAAAAAACATAGAAATCACATTTCTTGAACTATGTCGGACAATAATGCAATAGCCTCTCGGGAAACATTTTATTCGCAAGGACCAGCTAAGGGTCTGTTGAGAAAATACAGAAGGGTGGACACAACCCTTATAAAAAATAAAAATAAAATGAAATGTAGTATGCAATACACAACGCGGGCATTTAACGAGACTAAAAACCCCATGAAGCCTCACAGATTGTTCAATTTCATGCCTCAGCACATATCAACAGAGGGATCGTAATAGAATAACGAAAGTAGACATTACCAAAATACTAAGGATGAAACCACATGAGAACTAACGCAGTTGCGACGCTTTTAAGATTCAGAACAAGGGAATGGGATACCGATACCTCTCAGGAAGATGGGAATAAAAATAAAGTAGGAAGCATCTACTTATTGTGGAGTAGAACAATTTAGGAAAGTTACAAGAAATAACGACAATGGGGAGATTTAATTAATGACAAAAAAAGATTTAATACGAAGGTTCCTTCCTCTGTAATGAAAACTTGAGCTTCATTTAATGGCGAGAATGCACTGGTATCGTAAGCTTACCAGGGAGGGTGAATGATGATATTTGTTCCACGAGGTAACGTTTTCCCAAGCCGAAAACCTCCACTGTTGACAAGATAATATGCAGAACCTCTTCGAAGGACTTCATAATAGAAACAGAAAAGCATTAAACCCTAAGAAGAATCCTAACTACACAGTGTAAATATTGAGGGCAGGAAGGGTGGTCTAGCCATGTTATGAAGGCATATTTGGCCTGATTAGATTGGATGAAGGGTTAAATGAAAACTTCAAAACTCGCATACATAGGACTGCCATTAAATGGTAGATGAAGAGCTTTAACTCCCTCCTGATAGGTAAACCATTCTTCCCACGTCAAGAAAATGCGCATTTAATGATAGTCCCTTCATGACAAAACTAGTTGGGATATGTTCACTCCAACTGTATCATTTTAGTTACCATATCGTTCAAGAGAAGTCTTCATTGAGACATTGTTTAGCTAAGAAAAATTTTAAACAAGGATTTGTGTGGGATTTCGTTACCCAAAACCTTCTTTTTAGGTGGCGACTAGAAGATCGCTAACCACGATTAATTTTTAATGGATCCATTTAATGAATTGGACCTTACCAAATGATGGTAAGCATCTATTACTAAGCCTCTTATATTCAGCTAAGGGGTAGAGTCACGACTCGATACATTATATGTGGTATATGATTGTTATCTCAAGGTCAAATAAGATAGTCTTGCGCACAATCATAGAAACTCATATTTAAAGGAGAGATTGGATTATAATTTCTAAGTCTAGTCTATTATATTGATATATTTATATATTCGAGAGTAGTTGGGAGTGGAAGGGATTAACAGAATTATGGGAAATCATCCATATGAGTTTTATCGTTCAAAGTAAGTAGACTGGTGTAAAGATGTTGCAGTGTGGTAGTCAGAACTTAAGACACCTCATAGATATTTATAAACAAGAAATTGATATTACCTCGTCTTAACTCTGAATCTATGAAATGAATTTGAAGGTTAATGTCGCTTATAATTGTTTTTTTTTTTTAATGGAAAATTTGAGGTACATTACAAAAGTCCACCAAAATACTCCTCTTAGATCAAGGGGGAGAGTACATATTAGGGAAATTCATCAAGTATTGCAAAGATCATGGAATAATACAACAATTTACAACACCCCACACTCCACATCATAACAAAGTTGTAGAAAGGAAAATCAGAACTCTGGTGGAGTGTGCATGATGTATGATGAAAGGTAAGAATCTCTGTAAGGTTTTTGTCCCCACAGAGGCTTATAAAAGACAAGCTAAAATAAAGAATGAAGAATTTATATCCTCTACAATTTAATCATCAACTTATAATCATTTATTATTCAGTATAAATTAAATGTATCAACAGCATGAAAATAAATTTAATAACAAACACATAACACAACAAATTCATGAAAATACATACCTTTGTCTGATGTTATTTCTCCAATCTTCGTCTGTCCTTGCTTCTACTCTACCCAAACTCTATCCAAAACCAAATCTTTCCTCCCTGCCAGCTAGGAACAAAGCCTATCCAACTCCCTAGCTACAGGATTCCTTGAGGATTCCTGGCCCCCGAGCCTAAAACTCCTAGCAACCCAGTGCACCCCTGTAACAATTCACCCAAACTCCAAACCAGAAAAATATCCCAAACAAAAAATATAGTCCGTGCTCTCAAAATGCTCCCTTTCCCCCAAAATTCCAAAATTCCCCCTCTTCCAATGCCTCTGCCCCCTCATATCCCCCCTTTCTGAATGCCTCTACCTTCATTTAATGCAACCCACCTTATCCCTCCATTTAATACCCTATCCCTCCACTTAATACCTTATCCCTCCATTCAATACCCTATCCCTCCATTCAATGCTTTATCACTTCTTACGTAAAGTTTTCTAATAATAAATTAAAAGTTATTAAGCCTTTAATTCGTTACCCCAAACATTAAATGTGTTAATTAATCAATTAATTAATTAATTAATCAACATATATTAAACAATAATTAATTAATTAATATTATTAAAAATTAATCATTACTTACCTAATACACATTAGGACAATTAATTATTTAATTAACTATACTTGACAAACCTTAAGCAACTATTTAACTAGGGTTGTTACAATCTCTCAAATGATTTTTGGGTTGAGGCCATTAACAATGTTGTTTATTTAAAGAATAGAAATCCAACAAGGTGTCCTGATCATAAAACTCCTTTCGAATACTTGTATGATTCTAAGCCAATAGTTATTAATTTGAGGATATTTGGGTGTAAGGATTTCTCACATATTCCAAAGGATAACATGAAGACGGTTGATGATAAAGCTATAAAATGTATTTTTATATGGTATTGTTCAGAATTTAAAGCATATAAACTATTTGATGCATCTACTCACAAAGTGTTTGCAAGTAGAGATGTAATTTTCCATGAACATGCATAAGGAAATAATGAAGACAACAGACATGAAGGATGACATGTACTTCTTGAAGATGAAGAGGTCAAAGAAGAGAAGCACCAGTAGGAAAAGGCACCCAATGGCATGGATACATCCAACAACGAGGAAGAATCTTCACAAAACGGAGAAGAAGTCACCAACCAATTGAGAATATCTTCACGACAGGTTTGTCTACCAAAAATATATAAAGATTATGCCCTGATGAGTAATATTTCAAATGTCATAGAACCCATGAGTTTTAATGAAGCTAATGAACATGAAGAGTGGAGAGAAGCAATGGAGGAAGAATATGGCTCTATAATGAAAAAAATAAAATGGAATTGACTGAATTGCCTAAAGATAAAAATCCCATAGGATGTAAATGGATATACAAACCTAAATTCAAAGAAGATGGTAGTATAGATAAATATAAATCCAGATTGGTGGCAAAAGGGTATTCACAGAAAAAGGACATTGATTATGCAAAAACATTTGCACCAGTAGCTAAATTAAACACTATAACAATGTTAATTGCTCTGGCTACAAAATACCATTGGAAGCTTCACCAATTAGATGTAAAGTCTTCTTTTATGAATGGTGAGTGTGAGATCGGAAGAG
>CBVK0102191447.1:0-13964 GCA_900067695.1 Picea abies | reverse complement strand
AGTTTTAACTTTCGGGGCCATTTTGAGGGCCTAAATGAAGGTTTTTCTGGATCGAGCTTCTCAATTATAGTCAAAGGCTTGATTTATCCCCCAAAATGAATCTCCTCGATGACAACTTTCCAATGGGCTATCATATGCCTAAATTGGAGATCGTATGCAAAAGTTACAACCCCGGGAAGTTGATGTACTAAATTACCCAAACGGAGCCCACATGAGTTTTGGAGCTTCATCTCCTAGGGTTAGGTTTTTGAATGTCTAGGGTTTTTGGAATTCCTTTTTATTGTAAAAAGGCCTTCAGAGCCTTGTTGTAATCATCTTCTTGCAAATGAATGAAACCATCACATCTCTTCTCAGAGATAAGAATCCACCATTCCAACAAGCTTGTTTCTGCTGCATTATACAATTACAACTTATTTCCTTACTGAATAGAAAACCAGTTTTATTGTATCTATGTTATTTTGTGTTAAGCACCTGTTAATAATATGTAGTCATTTTGTTATGCTCATAAAATACGGATCTCTGTGTGTGTGTGTGTGTGTGTACGCTGGTGAGTTGTTGGCATCAAGTATTGGATTTAGTTTTGTGCGTGCATTCCATAGTTGGTGATTGCATGAGGTTTGTGATTCAATGGAAGAAAACACACATTTTATAGTATAACATGGAATTTTGTAAGTGTGAGAGCATGGTACACCAAAATAAGTGTGCACACATCCCAAAGTCTTGCACACCCCAAATTAAGTGTGCAGTTTTGAGGCTACAAAACCTTTGTATATATGTTGTGTTTTAAGGCTAGTGAGCCTGGATGCAAAAGGCTAGTGTGCCTGTATTGTAAATGTAATCACCCTCAAGATTTTTAATATAATCACATCACTATGCACAAACTCAACTTAGATGAAAAGAGACGAGGGGATAAACTCCATGGAAAAGGAAAAAGGGGAAGCTTAAGTTAAGGGAATATTTTATTAATATTTTCAAAAGTTTAATTTATGGATATGTATTTATCCTAAGTTCTCGAGGGTAGGGAACGAGTCACCGGGTGCCTAAGGCTACTTTTGAAGGTGCCAAGTATTGAGTTGAAGGCATGCAATATTTATTGATGGATTTAGTGTAATTTAGGGGATTAACACTCATTCCTAGATCATTCAGACAAATTTTCCTCTGCGAAGGAATACATATTTTGTTGTAACTTATTTTCATTGCTTAACCCTGTGCTTGGGAAGGCTTTTTTACTATCGAAGATGCGGGTTTTCAAGCCCGTGAACATTCTCTCCAGGTGAGATTTTATTGGGAATTGTTCCCTGATGCATTGAGCATTATATATAGGGATTTGAATGTAGCATCCCCGCTATAATCCCCATTTTAATTAATGTTTATGTAGATATAATGTGTGGCGATGACCAAAGCATTGTAATATGTGAATTGTATCTCTATGTTTTAATAATAAAATTTGATGAAGTTGTTAAGGGGACATGGACAAGAGATGGAGGCTGAATTAATCCATAAGAGGGGGGAGTGTCTAGGATAATGGCCAAGAGGGATCCAAGGGGGAATTACCCATGTATATTAATTCAACCCATTTTCCTAAATTTGCAATTTGTATACAAGCCTTCCAATTTCTGATTGAGTATTCCCAAATACAATCATTGAATACATATAAGAGGGTGTGTTATCACATGAAGTTGTTATCAAGGGTTGCATATAATTTCTTTTAATACCTCAGTTTGCACCCTTGCCCCATCTCTCTCATTTTTTTGTATTCCATTCCTAGAGTTTTCTCTCTTCTGACTAGTAAAGTCGGTTTCCCTTTTGGTTTAAGGACCTGGTTTCTCTTAGTGTCTTACTTGACTGAGTCTCGGCCTGAATTTTTCATGTTTCTCTCGAAGGATAAACACTTATCAGGATTCGGGTTCAAAGTATTGGTCACCTGGTTTTCATGAGTTCACAACAAGTCATCCAGGTCCTTTGTTGATACATGTGACAACCATGAGCACAAGGCACAACGGTCAAAGGCAGTTGATTTCGGGCTCAAAACAAAGGAAAACAAGCGATGTCATGTTTCAATGGTAGAGATCCCAACACCGCTCAGGTCAATGATCACACTTCATTTTGGAACCGCAACATGCTCGAACGTTAAAATACTTGAGCGGGCCAAAATCTAAACCATGGTATTGTGGGAGAGCTACGTGGCGGAAGGTGGTGAGTTTCAGGCCCAAAAGCGGTGTGGGTCCAAACTGCTTTCGACAGCCCTGAAATCACGTGCTCATTTAGTGTCGAATCCAATAACAACATGTGGCCACCCCCTAATCGTCAAGCCTCGTCCCGATCTCGAGGTGAAATCAATTAATGAATAAGGACTGGTAGTTGAAGCCTCGTCTCACTCCATAAATAGAAGGCATGGAGGGTCTGGCTGTGGAGACATAAATGTCAACCCGAGGTACTACGATGGACAGTTTTTCCTGCAGGCCCATGCTAATCTGAGTTTGCGTCTAACAAAAAGATACACGCATAGTCTAACAAAAGCATGCACAGATAGAAAATCCTTGGACATGATGGAAAGCTCGCGCTCCTAGCAGTTATCCACTGTTTTGGGTATAAATACATCAAATGAAGAATATGTTAGGGTCGATGGTTGAGTAGAGCTCCCTATTTTGTAATAGTTTGATAACAGAGTTGTTCTCTGGTTATGTATGATACCTGATACTTTCTTATTAATAGAAGTCAGTTTCTTTCACTATATTGTTTCCTATTGTGTTGAAACACTCGTGCATGGATGATCCATACAAGATGTTGTAGTTGTATAATAATGGAGGTTTGATTATAATGTTGCTATGATCTGTTTCAATATTTTCTTTCACTTTCATGTTTCCTCTTATGCTGAAATGCTCGTGCATGCATGATCCAGATGAGGTGTTGTGGTTGTATTGTAATGGAGATTTGATTATAATGTTGTTGCGATATGTTTTGGTATCTTAAAATTAAGTTCAAGAGTGCTCTTGTGCCTGATTTCTTTTACACCAAGATGCTTGAAGGTTGGATGCTTATGGAAGACTTGTCCACTCTCCTCACTAAGTCTTCCTCCTTCTCACCTTTAACCATAAACCACTGACTGGAGTTAATGACAATCTCATTTTCTTATGCATTGGTAGCCCAATTTTCTGTGTTAAAACATTCTTATGTTGAGCTTTGTCCATTTGATCTCCAATCATAAACCTTCCTCCACAAACCATTTTGACAACATGTAGAGGCCAAGACCACTCATTTGATACATTGTTCCACAAGTGAGCAAATTGCGGACATCTTCATAGATGTGCTTGGAAGAGAAAAATTTGAAAACTTCAGAAAGATGTTTGGACTCACAAACACCGATTTGGATTAGGGGGGGGATGTTAGATACCTAATCCTATGGATTATGGTGTATTGTAAATTAATTATTATTAATTTAGGAGAAATATAACAAGTAGTAGGTGAATATGAATAGTCATTAGACCTTTTGGCCAATAATCCTAAATTTCATGATCAAACAAAGCACATCAACACTAAGTATCATTTGATTCAACAAAATGTACAAGGGAAAACCATTCATTTTGATACATTGTTCTATATTTTTATGTCACTAACATTGATAAAAATAAAATTTATTTAAAGCCTTTCAACAATTAAATAAAAATAAAATTCATTTAAAACCTGTGAGCAATCAAATGTCTTGATTCAACTACTATTGCATTATTTGTAACGCCGTCCACTCAATTGAAAGGATAGAAAATTTGGTAAAGAAGAATGCCCCCAATTTATCTTCATTATTGTTTTATTCTTTTTTATTTAAAGAAAAAACGACAGGAGGACGCTGAGACAACAGTTAGGATGTTCAGGTTGCTTATTATCATATTCCACTGTGCTTAAAACTTGCGCTGGAGCATGTACAGCAGCATACAGGAGTATGTATTTACTACTTATTCCATTTTTTCTATCCTTGAATCTACTTCTACGTGCAATCTTATCCAATCCCCTTTTCACTCTTGATGAATCCAGTCCCACAATAATTAATTAAAATGACAGTTTTCCCTCTGAACCCAACAATCTTTCTGCATCAGAATCCCTGACGACAAAACCCGGTACCCGCTTATAGCCCGAATCTCAGTAATACGGGGAATTTAATAACCAGCGTGTACAACAAACTTTTGGGATGATGCTTCGTGAGTGGGTTAATTTGTGAGGAATCTTTCGTCTCGAGTTATTTTTTTTTTTTGCTGGTTTTTGGGAGGTTAGTTTTTAAATTTCTACCTAATCCAGAATTTTGATCGATTTTTTTGAGTATCTGGGTTGGTTTAAAAGGGGCATAACCCCTGGAGTAAGGTTATGAAATGCATAGAACATTAACCCATGCAAAACTCAAACTACTTCTAAAAATTTGACACGATTCAAATCCATTTTTTTACCTGAAAAACAAATCTCGGGAAGAAAGATTATTCCCGTTAGCTTACTCATGATGCTTCAAACGAAAAGACCACTGTAAACTGTAAACCTGGACAAAAGCGACGAAGGCATGAACATAAACCCTAATTTTAAGAAAATGTATCTGGATTGACAGTAACAGACGTACGACGACAATATATATGCATGCTGAAGATCGTGATAGGTCGCCCCGAATTTAATATCAAATTTAAATCAAGATCGTGCCCAAAAGACACAAAAACGAATCGATTTACTGATTAGTCAACCCACGCCCAATTCTGGCGCACATGGAGCCGAGCTGGTAGTCCAGTCTTATGAGATCGTAGACTCTGCGATGGTTTGGTTGGCAGTATTTCAAGCCAGCTAAGCAGAGCCAACTGTGCGATAGTTTGGTTGACAGTATTGTCAAGCCAGATGAGCGACGCCAACTGCGCACTTCATTTGATGTTTTGTTGTATGGAAGATCTTATTAATTCCATAAATTCTTATATAAAGTGAGTTTTAAAAATGTTTAGATAAATTTGGATTTAAAATAAAATTCAATACAATTAATAAAAACTTATTAAAAAGTATAAGTATATATCCGATGAATATGAAAGGATGTTCTTGTACTCTCTCAAAATTCCGATGACTCTTTGAACTTCATATGATTCTTTCATTCACGGGTGATGTAAATCACACATTCATTTCCAATATTTTGACTTTCAATAATGTTTATAACAGTCACTGACTTTCTTCCCTGCCTTTTAATATTATAAAATTAAAAACACTACTTCATATAAACCTTCTAAATAACTTTGTTTTTAATTATTTTTTATGCCTTTTAATTGTTTTTAATTCTTTCGAGGAGAACTTTGTAACTTTATGTTGGCTTTAGATCGTGTGGTTTGTCGAGAACCATTTTTGCAAAAACATACAAAAATATAGCGTATAGAAATTTATTAAAATGGAAGTCATTTTAAATTACATTATTTTTATTAAAATACAAATATATTTTTATATTATAATTGAAATATATAAATCTATAATGTATTATTAGCTAACACACTCAGCTCATATGCTCCTGTGTGTATGTAAACATTAGATTTATCAATAGGGTCTAATTCCAGTGGTTATTTACACACTATATCTATTATTGTAAAGAAAAATCAAGGAAGTATGATAAGTAGAGAGGTTGGTTTTCTCAATGGGGATGATATGTCCTTGCCCTAGCTGTGATGGAACCCCTTTGAGGTTGTGGGGTTGAAGCTTTTAAGGCATGAGTGGAACTAAGCCAATAATGATGGTTTGGAATGAATCAATCAAACTTACAATATTAGAGTCAAGCTAGTCAAAGGAGATCCCTATAAAGGTGTTGGAGTAGATGGGTGTAAATATCCCTAGGGGTTTGAGAGAGTTGGATGGAGTTTATTTGTTAATTTAAGTGTGTACTTGTAAATTAAGGTTTTCAAAGATAAAAGAGATTGGAAGAGTTAAAGAGTTGGAGAGGCTTTATTAACATGAACTAAAAGGCATAAATAAGAAAGGGAGCGACCTCAAGGCATAAGAGAATATTAGATTAGCAGTTGGGGTGAGTCATATGGAACTATCAATTACATGTCATGGACTTGGCATAATGGTTTAGATGCCTGAATAAACTCTTCATTGCATAACTTGTGGATCAACAATCACAAAGCCCCAAGGAACTAGTGTTGTTCTTAGTGCGAAGAGATTAGGGAGGATTCAAGGGTTTGACAGAAATTTGACTTCGCATATAGCAAGTCCAAAATGGTTTTGGGTGCCTATAAACCCAATTTAAGGCATCCCAAATTTCCGTGGATCCATCCAAAGGATTTTCACCTCCATAGGTAAGAATGAAGATAGGGAATGCCTCAAATGTGCACATTAAGGGGTCAAAATGAGTAAAAAAAGAAACCAAATGCTAGGGACTAAGGGGGGAATAGGAGTTTGAGGAACTCAACTACACACTAGATATCTCAATGAGTTTGTGTGCCTATGGTAAGATGAGAGAGAATCTAAGGTGAACCATCACATTAACATAGTAGTTGACAGGTATCAAAACATCATTGGATGGGTTATGCATAAATATGAAACAAGACTAGACCACATGTTGGCTCATTTACACACATCCTTCCTAACATTAGGGAGTTGATGACCCAAGGTTCATCCATATTTGACCAACAAAACCCCAAGGTGTCGGAATATTGAGCGAGACCAAGGAAGGTCTCACTCGAGACGACATGAGAAGCACATAGACCATCTAGTCTTGTGTCAGATATGAAGGGATCGAGCATCCAAGGAAGCCACTCGAGATCACATTCATACATTCATTCATAAAATCATACATTCACACATTCATTTCTTCTCCATTACCAGACTACCTTCATAACCCATTGACACAATTGTCCATTATACCTAGAATAAACACATTAAGAGACAAAGAGAACTACAACTTTATATTATCTTCATTAAATGGAAGAATGCATACATCAAAGGATCCACATTGCAACAATAATAACACTATGTGCTCTAACACATTATACAACTCATGAACTACAATGCATTGTGCCCTCTTTGTTCAGACTCTGCCCTCTACTAGACTGACTCCATTACAGACCCTAAATAACACTATTCCGGACTCTTACAAAATTGTTGCAAAAACTCATAACATGACTCGTGAAAAACTCATATTGCTTCCTCTCTTCTCTATAGACTACATACACTCTCTCTCTTTCATTGATTCTCCCTTTTATTCTTCGATGCTCTATCTCTTTCTTCTCTACTCCACTCACTCTAGTGATCACCAGTTTTGCATGCTTCTATTGTCCACATGCAACCCGCATAACCTCCTTAGAGCATGGAAGTCCTAAAAAAATTTCCATCTCATCCATCACCTATCCCATGATCTCTCATGTTGTTTGGGTTCATTATCTGGGAATATTCCCGAAGACATTTTTTTGAATCGACATGCTTGTGGTATCATTATGATATTTAGTGTGAAATATAGAAAATTGATTGGTGCACATGCAGTATTCCATCTTTTTCATAGCTATTGATGTGTGTGTGCAAATCTTATGTGTGTGCACTGCTTGTCTGTGTGCATGCGCAACATGCCCCAAAAATTTGGGTGTCAATAGGCCCCCAACACTATTACTTGGCTCATCCTTGAGTCAATGGAATTATTCAATGTGTGACAGAGGCAACGGATGGGTTTGTCTTAATGAGTTCTTGGAGGAACTCTTCTAATTGGCTATCAATTCATCTAATGTGGCATGCAACTACTGAGTGAGTTGGTACACCTGATATATGTTGACAGTTGTGACCTATGGAGCCTGGAGATCAATATGCTCCATTTTCTTGAGCATAGGGGTGGTCATGACATGCATTGCTATTTTTTTTTTAATTATGTCGATCATGTACTTTCCTATCTAATTCCTACGTTAAACTGTGCCTAGGATATGCTAAATCCTACCCTAATTGATTCCTTCAAGTTCATTCGACCCTTATGGTCCATAATACACCTTCAAGCATATTCCATTGACAAGTCCCCCTAGTGGCTAACCCTGCAGTGTGGCCAATTTTGCTTCTCCAATCTCACTGATGTAGACGAGGAGAAATGGGCCCAAATAGTGCATACGTAACTTTCCAGGGTGTTTGAATAATTTTCTATCATATTATAACACCAAATAACTCGACTACAAATTTTGTGGCAGATGTCGTGGCCATGCTATGCTTTTTTTCTCTACTTCTCGACCTCGGCCATGCTATGCTTTTTTTCTCTACTTCTCGACCACTCGGTTGAATCCCTCCATGAGACAATCTTCTTCCAACTCCATGAGCTCATCTAACCATTGCTGAAGTAACTATTCATCAAACATGTAGGTGGTCATAAAAATGCACAAACTCAGAACAATGAACTCTAGTGTCATGACTACCTCCTTTCCATAGACTAGCCTAAAGGGGGAGTGCTTAGTAAACCTCTTATAGGTTGTTTGATATGCCCATAGTACTATTGAAATTTGTTGATCCCAATCATCACAATGCACATTACAAACTTTGGTTAGGGCATGTTCTAAAATATTATTGAATTCTTCAACTGCGCCATTAGCTTGTGGATGATAGGGGGTGCTCTTTTGGTGATGGATCATGAACTCTTGAATGATATTGTGGATAATATTGTTTAGAAAGTGCACTCCTTGATTGCTCATCAACACCTTTGGACACCCAAACATGGTAATAACATTCTCAAATATGAAGCGCACAACCATTTATGTAGTACAATCCTTAATAGACGTCGCTTTCGACCATTGAGTAAAATACTCCGTGGGTATGATAATGTAGTGAAAACCTGTCTAGTGCATCATAGGACTAATTGGCCCCATGAATTCAATGGCCTACTTTTCAAACAAATCTAATTATGTAATGGGAAATAAACCTAATTCATCTAATTGGCAGGGCTTCCCAATGCACTGGAAGATGTCACACCATTTATGATATTCCTTAGTGTATGCAAACAAAAATGGCCACCATAATCCCATGCATAATAAATTATGTGCCGTAAATTTTTTGATGTTGTGGCCTTTTACAATTCCCTCATGAGATCTTACAAAATCAGGTCTCGTTCATGATCTAAGACACACCTGCACAAAATACCATAGGCCTTGAGCTTGTATAATTGTCTAACAATTAATTGATAGTCGACACTATGGGTCACCAGTTAGGTGTATACTTGGCCAATACTTGTCAACTCGTGAGAAATTTGGAGATCTTGGCCAATTTATATGGGAATGTCTCTACTCATTAGAGTTGGGCATCTAGGAATTCATCATCTAAGATACAACCTACTTCCTCAGACAAAATCCTAGATAGGTGGTCTAGTCGTACATTATATTTATCCAACTTGAAAAAAAAAATTGAATTCAAACTCTTGGAAGAAAAAAATCCATTGACATATTCTCCCCCCCAACACTAGCTTGTTAACTAAGTATTTGAGCATCGAATGATCGATAAAGAACTTGAAGGGGGTGCCCAACAAATAGTTATGAAACTCATGCAATGCAAAGACCATAGCCACACCCTTGTGCTCTGTTGTTGTGTAATTCTTCTCAAAATTAGAGAGCTTGCAATTGGAAAAGTAATCTAGATGATCGGTATTCATATAGCCAAGTTGTGTGAGGACTGCTCCTAGTACAATGGAGGAGGAATCAACATGAGCGTGGAAAATATTATACCAATTGGGAAATACCAAGATCGATGTAGTGACCAACTTCTCCTTCAGTGTATCCAATGCTTCCTAAAATTCCTAAGTCTAGATTTACTTTGCATATTTGTGTAATAATTTATCAATTGGTGCATCAATCTTTGCATAACTTTGGATAAACCACATGCAATATCATGTGTGACCTAAGGTTTCAAGTATCTCCCTAAAATAGGTGGGGGCCACCATTTCCAATACCCCAACAATTTGGCTTGATCCACCAACAATCCTTCCTTTCATACCACATGCCCGAGAAGTGTCCCAAAGAGTGTACAAAAGATGCACTTCTTCAAATTTAAGTAAATCATGAGCTAGTGACATTTGTCCTATAATAGCCCTAGGTATAATCCCAAATATAAATGTAAGTTTAAATGTGTGTGTGTGTGTGTGTGTATAATATAAGATGGTGATTTGCTGGTATCAAGTCTTGGATTTAGTTTTGTGTGTGCATTCCATAGTTGGTGATTGCGCGAGGTTTGTGCTTCAATGGAAGAACACACACATTTTATATTATAACATGGAATTTTGTAAGTGTGAGAGCATGGTATCCCAAAAGAAGTGTGCACACATCCCAGATTCTTGCACACACAAAGTTAAGTGTGCAGTTTTGAGGCTACAGAACCTTTGTATATATGTTGTTTTTTAAGGCTGGTGAGCCTGGATGCAAAAGAACAGTGTGCATGTATTGTAAATGTAATCACCCTCAAGATTGTTAATATAATCACATCACTATGCACAGACTCAAATTAGATGAAAGGAGACAAGGGCATAAGCTCCACGGAAAAGGAAAAAGGGGAAGCTTAAATCAAGGGAATATTTTATTAATATTTTTTAAAGTTTAATTTATGGATATGTATTTATCCTAAGTTCTCAATGGTAGGGAACAAGTCACTAGGTGGATAAGGCTACCTCTGAAGGTAACAAGTGTTGAGTTGAAGGCATGCAATATGTATTGTTGGCTTTAGTGTAATTTAGGGGATTAACAATCATTCCTAGATCATTCAGACGAATTTTCCTCTGTGAAGGAATACATATTTTGTTGTAACTTAATGTCATTGGTTAACCCTATGCATGGGAAGGCTTGTTTACTATTGAAGAGGCATTTTTTCAAGCCCGTGATCATTCTCTTTAGGTGAGATTTTGTTGGGAATTTTTCCCTGGTGCATTGGGCATTAGATATAGGGATCTGAGTGTAACATCCCCACTATAATCCCCATTTTAATTAATGCTTATGTAGATATAATGTGTGGCAATGACCAAAGCAATGTAATATGTGAATTGTATCTCTATGTTTTAATAATAAATTTTGATGCAGTTTTTAAGGGGACATGGACAAGAGATGGGGGTTGAATTAATCTACAAGAGGGGGGTGTGTCTAGGATAATGGCCAAGAGGGTTCCAATGGGGAATTACCCATGCATATTAATTCAACCCATTTCCCTAAATTTGCAATTTGTACACAAACCTTCCAATTTCTGATTGAGTGTTCCCAAAGCCAATCATTGAATACATATAAGAGGGTGTGTTATCACATGAAGTTGTTGTCAAGGGTCACATATAATTTCTTTTAATACCTCAGTTTGAACCCTTGCCCCATCTCTCTTATTTTTCTGTATGCCATTCCTAGATTTTTCTCTCTTATGATTGGTAAAGTCGGTTTCCCTTTTGGTTTAAGGATCTAGTTTCTCTTGGTATCTTATTTGACTGAGTCTTGACCTGAAGTTTCATGTTTCTCTCGAAGGATAAACACTTATTAGGATTTAGGTTCAAAGTATTGGTCACCTAGTTTTCCTGAGTTCACAACAAGTCATCCAAGTTCTTTGTTGATACATGTGACATCCATGAGCACAAGGTGCAACGGTCAAAGGCTGTCGATTTCGGGGTCGAAACACAACAAAACAGGCAGTGTCATGTTTCAACGGTCGAGATCCTAGGACTTCTCAGATCAATGACCACACTTCATTTTGGAGCCACAACATGCTCTAGTGGTAAAATACTTGAGCAGGACAACATATAAACCATAGTATTGCGAGAGAGCTATGTGGCAGAAGGTGGTGAGTTTCGAGCCCAAAAATGGTGTGGGTCCAAACCTCTTTTGACGGCCCCGAAATCACTTGCTCATTTAGTTTCGAATCTAATAAAAGCATGTGGCCGCCCCCTAATCGTCAAGCCTCATCCTGATCCCGAGGTGAAATCAGTTAATGAACAAGGATTGGTAGTTGAAACCTTAGCTCACTCCATAAATAGAAGGCATGGAGGGTCTGGCTGTGGAGACAGAGCTGTTAGCAAGAGGTACTACGATGGATAATTTTTCCTGTAGGACCATGTTGATATGAGCTTGCGTCTAATAAAAATATACATTCACAGTTTGACAGAAGGATGCACATATAGAAAATCCTTAGACATGATGGCCATCTCACGCTCCTAGCGTTTGTCCATTGTTTTGGGTATAAGTACATTAGTTGAAGAATATGTTAGGGTCGATGGTTGATCAGAGCTCCCTATTTTGTAATAGTTTAATAGCAGATTTGTTCTTTGGTTATGTATGATACTTGATACTTTCTCATTAATAGAAGTCAGTTTCTTTCACTATATTGTTTCCCAATGTGCTGAAACACTCATGCATGGATGATCCAGACAAGATGTTGTATTTGTATAATAATGGAGGTTTGATTATAATGTTGCTATGATCTATTTCAGTATTTTATTTCATTGTCACATTTCCTCTTATGCTGAAATGTTCATGCATGCATGATCTATATGAGGTGTTGTGGTTGTATTGTAATGGAGATTTGATTATAATGTTTTTTTGATATGTTTCAGTATCTTAAACTTAAGTTCAAGATTTCTCTTGTGCCCGCTTTCTTCTACACCAAGATGATTGAAGGTTGGATTCTTATGGCATACTTGTCCACTCTCCTCACTAAGTATTCCTCCTTCTCACATTTAACCTTAAAACACTGACTGAAGTTAATGAGAACCTCATTTTCTTATGCATTGCCAACCCAATTTTCTGTGTTAAAAAATTCTTATGTTGAGCTTTGTCCATTTGATCTCCAATCATAAACCTTCCTCCACAAACCATTTTGATGGGTACTGGGCTTATTCTCCTGCAATCTGAGGGTGAATCTCAGTGCTAACATTCTTGGCGTCGTTGTTGGGGAATGAATTGAAGACATTTCCCTAGGATTGAACGACAAAGAAATACTGATTCTCAAGGTGCATAAAAAATTAGTACCTTGAAGATTGCAGCTTTCTCGTGGCGACTCCACTATTTGAGTTGTGTCTCCCAAAGGAAACCACACGAGGTATACTCTGTTAGCACTTTGTAAATTTGTTCGACTGCTAGACAAATGATAGAGGTAATTGTTTCAACCAACTTTGGAGATGGGTACTAGCCTACTAAGCTCAGAGAGGGCTCTCTCGTGTCACTTGATATTTCTTTGGCAATCAATGGCTAGATTTGGTTTTGTTTTGGGGTTTTTTTTATAAATTTTTTGGTAAGGAAGGGGAGGGACACTTAGGGCTATGGAGTCAAAATTATGAAAGTGAATGAAAAAAATGACTGGATGGTATAACTCTCCAGAGGATAAAGTCTAAATTAGGTGATGAATCTGAGTTATAAATTGTATTTATTAAGGGTGTAATAAGAAGGAGAAAACAAGTAACTACATCAAAGCATTACTGAACTGAATTCTAAATTTGTTAGGAAGAACATTACACAGTTTAAATTGCTTAAGCCGAGAGCATCACACAATGAATTATGAGATTTTAACTATCCAATGTAAACAGAAGAAAGCACAAATGGAATTTAAGAACACAAGAAATACATACAATGAGAGAAGACAAAACTCATATCACCACCATTATAATCTTTTCATAGATACTTCAAAAGCTTCTGCATATGTATTCAATTCAGCTCCAGAAAATTACAATTTAGTTCATAATAACTAAGGAGGTTCCCTTGCACTTCTACTAACTTCTAATACATTTGGAATCCCTAATACTTATACAATTCGAGTTCCTTCGGTGTGCAACATATTACAATAACTAAAATAAAATGTTTCATCTTCTAAAACTCAGTACAATGATTACAAATCACAGTTTTGGTATGAGAACTGACTATAATGATTAACAGAAAAAAATTTCATGATCCAACTGTCGATTCCTCTGACACTTCAGCTCCTTCCTTTTCCACATTCTCTTTGAAATGTCACTAGTACTCTTTCAAATCTAATTTCATTTATCCATATTC
>CBVK0102191446.1:0-10798 GCA_900067695.1 Picea abies | reverse complement strand
TAAATTTTGTCCGACTGATAGACAAATGACAGAGGTAATTGTTTCAACCAGCTTTAGAGCTGGACACTAGCCTACTTAGCTCAGAGAGTCACTTGATGTTTCTTTGGCAATTGATGGCTAGATTCAGTTTGTTTTTTTGGGGGGGGTTATAAATTTGTTGGCAAGGAAGGGGAGGGACACTTAAGGATATGGAGTTGAAATTCTGAAAGTGAATGAAAACAATGAATGGCCAATAGAACTCTCTAGAGGATAAAGGCTAAATGAGGCAATGAATCTGAGTTGTAAATTGAAATTTGAAAAGTGTAAGAGAAAAGGGGGAAAACAAGTAATTGAATCATAGCATTAATGAAATGAATTCTGAATTAGTTAGGAAGAAATACAAACAGTTTAAATTGCTTCAGTCGAGATCATTACAAGATGAATTATGGGCCTTTGATTATCCAATTTAAACAGAAGAGAGTGTAAATGGAATTAAAGAACACAGGAAATACATATAATGAGAGAAGAAAAAACTCATATCACCATCATTAGAATCTTTTCATAGAGACTTCAAAAGCTTCTGCATATGTATTCAATTCAACTTCAAAAAATTACAATAGAGTTCAGAACAACCAAAATTGTGCCCTTGCACTTCTGCCAACCCTTAATACATTTAGAATATCTAATACTTATACAATTCGAGTTCCTTCGGTTTACAAATGATTACAATAATTGAAATGAAGCGTTCCAGCTTCTAAAACTGTGTACAATGATTACAAATGATAGTTTTCAGAAAAACACTTCATGATCCAACTGTTGATTCCTCTAACGCTTCAGCTCCTTCCTTTGCCACATTCTCTTTGAAATGTCACTTGTGCTCTTTCAAATCTAATTTCATTTATCGATATTCTCCTTAAATATTTGGGAATAATATATTTGAATAAAAATAATTCCCAAATATTTTTTATCCTGTAGAACTAAATTTCCATATTTTAATTCATGCTCGTGGTTTTGAAAAACCATTTATTGTTTTCTTCCCGTGGTTTTAAAAACCATGTCTTGTTTTTCCCAATTTACCATTTCACTATGAAAACCATTTACTATGTCTTGTTTTTTCCAATTTACCATTTTACTGTGAAAACCATTTACTAGTTTGTTTCCCATGGTTTTGAAAACCATGTCTTGGTTACCATCTTTGGTAAAATACTTTTAATCTTCTTCTTTTACTTCTGTAAAAACTTTGGATAAACAATTATCCAAATATTCCATTCACTTGCATCTTCCCATTCAAATAAACATTAATCTCTTTAATTTGGAAATTCCATGATTAGTGTTGAAACACACATAAATATGTCTCACATAAACCATATAATAAATGATTTCATTTATTATTTCGGGCTTGGGAGGAGTGGTTTTAACCCACACCACTTTTACCCCTGAAATGCATCAAGTAAGAACATGTCTCCCCGACCAAAAACCACCGACTAAATTTTGGCCCGCTTTCCAAAATTAAACTCCGTTTACTTTCAACCCCTGAAATGTATATGCCCCCTCCATACACCCTTTGAATTTTCAATGTTAAAAATTGAGATTCGTGCCCATGATTTGATGTGAGGTCATGAATTAAATATTGGAATAAATATTAATATAAATGTTTTAATATAAAAATATTTATATTAATAAAAATAAACCCTTTTTCCATTTTCTAAGGACTTTGGGCATATGAGGCTTATCACATGACTTTCTGGATAGGATAAGGGTGCTTAAGCTTAATAAAAGGAATATTTTTATTTTTCAACGGGAATATGATAATAAGGGTAAAAATGAATGAAGCGATGGAACCGAGGGATTTAGATAAGCATTAAGGCTAGATATAGGTCTAGGATATTTTTCAATTCTGACTCATGGAGAACATGAATATTGTGGATGATTGGTCTAGTGAAGGATTTAGGTGATGGGATCTTGACGGAGCTAGTGAAAAAGTTTTAAAATCTGAGTGGAAAGATACCACAAGGACAAGATGCTTCGAAAAAATTAATGCAAATTAGCATGTGATAACATACTCCACATCTACCTATAGCAATACCTGAAGTTGACCCAGAGAAGATTATAAAGAAAGGAAATACCTCTCAAGAAGGAATTTCAGCTATTGTACCAGGTGATTATGGTAATTTACATGATTCTTCTTTTAAAACTCCAGTAGTTGTATAAAATTCTCCTTTTATACCATCTTCTGGAGTTTCCAGAAGTTTAGATTTTGAAATATTTCATATTGAACTTCCCCCTTCTAGTATTCATTTGGAAGGAGAAAGTTTTGAAACCCATGTTTCCCCTAATGTTGTAAAGTGGTTTAGACCTAGGAGCTTAGATTATTTTCCCACTTTTGGTTGTCCTATTCCTGCTCCTCCCTTGGACTCTATACCATCCCCCTCCAACACTCAATTGCTTCCCCTCTCTCCTAAAACCAAAACTACAATTGTACCTGTCTAAACTCCATCTCGCCAATGTTCTCCTACATTTCACATTCCAATGGAAAGTGCTAATATTCCTATAAATAGGATGGATTCCATAGTGGATGCTAGATATGCCCCTCTTGTTTTACCTTAGCCTATGAATTCTCTCTCATTCGTAGACTACCTTAAGTACATGCCCAAGTTCACATGGGAGGAAGACATAACTGCAGAAGAACACCTTTCATCTTTTTATAGTTATGTAGATAACCTTAACATTGAAAATGAATATTTGTGGATGAGAGTATTTGTACAGAGCCTTGATGGTGAGGCTAGGAAATGGTTTAGGAGATTGACTCCTAGATATATTGTTGGTATTGAAGCTTTGGATGATTCACTCTTGAGGCATTGGGGGGATAAAAAAGATTTTATTTATTACATTATAGAATTTGGCTCACTTAAGAGGAAAGAGGGGGAATCTATTTCAGACTACTCAAAAAGATTTAATAAAATGTATAGTAATATTCCCACTGAAATAAAGCCTACAGAAACCTCTGCCAAGATTAATTATGCCAGCGCTTTTGACCCTGAGTTTATTCTATTGTTGAGAGAAAGAAGAGCTACCTCTTTAGCTCATATGCAAGATGCATCCCTTGAAGTAGAGTCTAATATATTGGCAAATGACAAAATTAGGAGTAAATCTGATAGAGACAGAATAAAAAGTAGGGTTTAAGATTCAACCTCTGGTTCCTCTACTTCTCACTCTCAAGTGGATGAATTAACAAAATTGGTAAAATCACTTTCTACAGAAATGGAGAAGTTGAAAATTCAAGGAAAGAAAAGCTATAATAACACCCACAATGTTGATAATAGGCGTAATTTCAGAAGACCCAATGATGCCCCTCATATCCTCCAAAGAGATCAAAGAAACAGGGATAAGGATGATCAAAGAATCCAAGACCCTCTCCAAAATAACCTTGTCACTGATGAAGAAGGAGAGGAGGAAGAAGTTGATCCTAACATACACTGTCTTGGTGACACCTCTTCATATCCTCACTTAACCCAATCGACATATGAAGAGTCTCTCATGGATAGAAAACTAAATGAATTAAGCAAAGAAGAAAGGACCTGTGGCAATCAAAATAGATACAACCTAAGGTCAAAGAAGAAAGAGGGGAAGCTTGAAAATTCTGATCAGCCTACTAGAGCATAGAATCCTGCTAAGAGTGTGGCAACTAGAAACGAAGAAAAATAGGCACAAGACCCCCAGGCAGTGGTTAAGATACTTACCCCATAAATTAAGGAGATTCTGAAGCCTCCCTCCTCTTTTAGCTTTGAGAATGAGATTCAAAAATTTAAAATCCTTGTACTTTTTTAGAAGCTAATTAAGAATGAGGAGTTCAAAAAGCACCTTTCAAAAAAGTTGCATCCTTAACCTTCCTCTAATTCCACAGATTCAGTCAACCTTCAAGATGAAAAACCAGTTGTCATCCTAGGTCCTTTGGTATAGGGATAGAGATGACTCTTCCCCTCATTTCTACACATCATTAAATATTCATGATAAAGTGTTGCACAACTGCTTGATGGACTTAGGGGAATCTCTTAACCTAATGCCTAAAACTTTTATGGATGATCTTGGGTTGGAAGTTACAAAAAATTACCATGACCTACACTCATTTGATTCCAAGAAGGTGAAGTGTCTTGGGGTTATTAAATACCTGGTTGTTTCCTTGTTCCAATTTCCAATGAAAAGAGTGGTCATGGATATCATGGTGGCTGATGTCCCCCCTAAGTTTGGGATGCTCTTGTCAAGATCTTGGATCAAAAGACTAGGGGGGAATTTACAAATGGACCTTTCATATGCCACCATTCCCATGTTTGGGGGAGAGCATAGAAGGATTTGTAGGGTGTCACAATTACCCTACATCATTAGTGATGAAGCAAATCCTACCAGCCACCCTATTTTTTCACTTGATATTGATTTAGGATCAAGTATGTTACAACTCGTTGATGATCCTCAACCACCTGTTGAAATCCAAAACCAATCCATCGCCTCTTGTGAAGATCCTCCTCATAATACCTCTATTTAGAAGATGTTTTTTGATGGGGCCTCTTCTAAGGAGGGTGTTGGTGTTGGTGCTGGGGTAGTCTTTATTTCTCCTACCCAAGAGATCATATCTTTTTCCTTCAAGCTTGAATTTGAAGCTACAAACAATGTGGCAGAGTATGAGGCTCTTGTTTTGGGTTTGAGGGTTGCTAAAGACATGAGGATTGAAGAACTAGCAGTGTTTGGAGATTCTAAATTAATTGTTCATCAAGTTAAAAATCTGTACTAAGCTAAACACTCGAGGTTAAGGACTTACCGAAATAAAGTTTGGGATGTTGTTGATAGTTTCTTCTTAGATTTTAATATCTCATTTTTTCCAAGAGAGGAGAACACTATGGAATATTCCTTGGTTGTTTCAACAAGTAATTTCAGAATTCCTCTGCCCCCTAAACTCAAGTATGATGTGGAAGTGAAGTATAGACCCTCTATACCTGAGAATGTCAAACATTGGAAGGTTTTTGAGGATGATCTTGAGATAAAAAACCATATTCCAAAAGGACTAGTCCCCTTGGAGAGATTGTTTGATAGAAACAATGTTGCTATAAAGTTTAAAGGTTCAACTGAAAATGCTGAGGTGAATGAATGGAATTTAGGTACAGAGGAGGATCCAAATTATGTTAAGTTGTCTGGCAACTTGTCAAAGGAACAAAGGGATGAGCATGTTAAGCTTTTAAAGGAGTTTGTTGATGTGTTTTCTTGGAAATATGAGGACTTAAGAACATATGACACATACATCATTGAACATAATATCCCTTTGAAAGAGGGGACCAATCCTTTTAGGAAGAATCTCAGACAGATAAATCACATGATGCTGCCTATTATGGAAAAATAAGTGAAGAAATTTTTAGATGCCAAAATCATAATTCCTTTGAGATACTCTAAGTGGGTGGCTAACTTGGTCCCTGTGAGAAAGATAAATGGGGAAATTAGACTATGTGTTGATTTAAGTAATTTGAATAGAAGATCCAAGAAATATAATTACCCCTTGCAAAAGATGGAGCACATTTTGCAAAGAGTCACTGGTTCATCTAGGATGTTTATGATTGATGGATTTTTTGGCTACAATCAGATCTATGTCTTGCCTGAAGATAGAGAGAATACAACCTTTACTACTCCTTGGGGAACATTCATGTACGTTAAAATTCCATTTGGGTTTATGAATGCAAGAGAGACCTTTCAACGAGCAATGGGCATTTCCTTCATTGGGGAGAATGAAAAATTTGTAGTCATCTATCTAGATGACATTACAATGTTCTCAAAATATGATAAAGAGCATTATCATCATTTGAAAAAAAAATTCTTGAAGTGAAGAAATTTTGGTCTCTCTCTAAATCCTAAGAAGTCTCTGTTTGCTATGAAGGTAAGTTATTGGGGCACATTATATCAACAGAAGTGGTAAGAATTGATCCAAGCAGGGTAGAGACCATCCAGACCTTGTATTTTCCTAGATCCAAGAAATAGGTTCAGTCTTTCTTAGGGAAAATCAATTTTCTAAGAAGGTTCATCTCTGACTTTACTGAATTAGTAAAGTACATTACAACCATGCTTAGAAAGGGAAATGTGGTGAGATGGAATAATGAGTCTTGAGAATATTTTGATTAGATAAAAAAGGCCTTGATCGAAGCACCTGTGCTCATCAACCCTAACTATTCCAAGGAGTTTTTGATATTTTCCTTTTCCTCATTCGACACATTGGATGTTGTTTTTCTGCATAAAAATATGGAGGGGTTAGAGAAGCCTATTTCCTTTTTCAGCAGAGCATTGAGGGATGCAAAAATGAGATATGATGTCATGGAAAAGCAAGCTTATGCTTTGGTCAAAGCCCTCAAGGATTTTAGAGTATATGTTCTACATTCAAAGATTTTTGTGTATGTCCCTTCAGCCTCAATGAAAGAGATACTTATCCAACCTAACATAGATGGGAAGATGAGCAAGTGGATTGATAAAATTATGGAATTTGACGTTGAAATAAAGCCCACTAAACTAGTGAAAGGAAAAGGTTTAGCTAGGTTGCTGGCTGAATCAAATTGAAAATATTTAGGGGTTAATTTCATGAACATAAACTCAAAAAATCAGAAAGTTGGGTTTGCTGATAAAATCTCTCATTCCACCCCCAATTTGGAAAAATGCACTTGGTATAAAGACATCATATATTTTCTACAGAATTTGCATCCTTGTGATGATTTTGACAAGAACAAGGTGAGGGATTTGAAACTTAAAGAGACCAGATATTGTCTCATTGATCATATCTTGTATTGGAAAGATACTATGGGAGTTCTTTTGATATGTTTAGATCCACAAGAAGCTAAAAGGGCCATGAATGACTTTCGTGATAGATTATGTGAGGGCCATCATTTTTGGAGGACCACATTTTATAAGATCCTCAAAGTTGGGTATTTCTGGCCTATCCCTTTTAGTGATGTTTATGCAAAAATTTGAGCTTGTGTCAAATGCAAAAAGTTTTCTGGAAAGAAGCAACTCAAATCTTTGCGTTTGAAACCTATGGTGGTTTCTGGACCTTTTCAATAGTGGGGTCTTGACTTCATTGGAGAAATCCACCCAGCCTCAAGTGGTAAACACAGGTGGATTTTGACTGCCACTGATTATTTCACCAAGTGGATAGAGGCCATTCCTACAAGGAGTGCCTCCCACAAGGTAATCATTAGCTTCCTTGAAGGAGTGCCTCCCACAAGGTAATCATTAGCTTCCTTGAAGATATCATGTCTAGATTTGGTTGTCCAAGAAGGATTGTTATTGACAATGTTGCCTCCTTCAAAGATGAACCATTGATCAAGTTCTGTGAATAGTATGGGATTACATTAATCCATTCTACTCCTTAATACCCCCAAGGAAATGGTTTGATAGAGTTCTCTAACAATATCCTCATAAAGATCATCAATAAATTGTTAGAAGATAGTAAGAAACCATGGCATTCAAAGCTTAAATTTGCATTATGGGTTGATAGGATTACAACAAAGAGGTCACTTGGTGTTTCCCCTTTTCGGCTTGTATATGGGGTTGAGGCTATCTTTCCTACTTAGATTTCCTTTCCTGTGGAAAATTTCCTCAAGGAATACCAAGGATAACCTGATGATATGGTGAGGAAGAAACAATAGCTGGTAGAGGTACAACAGACCAGGTAGCATCCACTTGATAAATCTCAAGACCATCAACAAAAGATAAAATGAGCCTTTGACAAGAAGGAAAGAAAGGAATATTTTCAGTTGGGTGATCTAGTGCTCAAATGGGATGCACCCAAGCATGACAAAGGAAAACATGGTAAATTCGAAGCCTTATGGATTGGTCCTTTCAATATTTTTGAGGCATTTTCAAATAACAATTATAAATTGCATAACTTGGAGGATTCCAAAGTTTTTGGTGGCCCTATCAATGGGCAGTTTCTGAAAAAATATTTTTCTTAAGCCATGATTGGATTTCCATCCATTGTAGATACAACTTTCTCTTTGATTTCTATTTGAATAAGTGACCCCATGACCCAAAAGCTAAGGGACTAAAACTACTTGTTCTTGGCAGCTCACAAGGCGAATGCCATCCCCTATGGAGCCAATGTTATCACATGAAGTTGTTATCAAGGGTCACCTATAATTGATGTTAATACCTCAGTATGCACCCTTGCCCCATCTCTCTAATTTTTCCATATTCCAGTCCTAGATTTTCTCCCTTCTGATTGGTAAAGTCGGTTTCCCTTTTGGTTTAAGGACCTGGTTTCTCTTGGTGTCTTTCTTGAATGATTCTTGGCCTGGATTTTTCTTGTTTCTCTCCAAGGATAAACACTTATTAGGATTCAAGTTAAAAGTATTGGTCACCTTGTTTCCTAAGTTCACAAAAAGTCATTTAAGTCCTTTGTTGATACATGTGACATCCATGAGCACAAGGCGCAATGATCAAAGGTAGTCGATTTTGGGCTCGAAACATAGACAAACACGTGTTGTCATGTTTCAACGATGGAGATCCCATGACCTCTCAGATCAATGACCATGCTACATTTCGGGGCTGCAGCATGCTCGGGCATTAAAATCATTGAGCGGGATGAAATTTAAACCTTGATATTGTAGGAGATCTACATGGCAAAAGGTGGTGATTTTCGGGCCCAAAAGTGGTGTGGATCCAAACTGCTTTCATTGGCCTAGAAATCACATTCCCCTTTAGCGTTGAATCCAATAAAAACATGTGGCTGACCACTAGTGGTCATGCCTCATCCCGATCCTAAGGTGAAATTAGGTAATGAACAAGGATTGTTAGTTGAAACCTCAGCTCACTCCATAAATAGAAGGCATGGAGGGCCTGGTCATGGAGACAGAATTGTCAGCTCGAGGTACTACGATGGATGATTTTTATTGTAGGCCCATGCTGATATGAGCTTGCATCTGACAAAAATATACACACACAGTCTGATAGAAGGATGCACAGATAGAAAATCCTTGGACATGATGGCCAACTTGCACTCCTAGCGGTTGTCCACTGTTTTCGGTATAAATACATCAGTTGAAGAATATGTTAGGGTTGATGGTTGAGTAGAGCTCCCTATTTTGTAATAGTTTGAAAGAAGATATGTTCTTTGGTTATGTATGATACATGAAAAATTCTCATTAATGCCTAGGGTGGGTGTGAGTAATCACATCCCATATTTATTGGGCACATGGGGGTTGAGTACAATCATCTTGGGGAAGAGTGATTTATTGGGCACATGGGGGTTGAGTACAATCATCTTGGGGAAGAGTGTGAGTCAAGCAAGGCAAGCCAAAGAGAGGAATTTTGTATCGGATGGGACAACAATTTTACACATGGGTGTTTTTGTGCATGAGGAGAAAGTAGAGATAAAGGAAGAGAGATTGGAGCTAGTGCAGCCATGGAGGGAGAATTCTAGAGAAAGATGGAGTGTATTGGAGTGTATTTGGAGCTGGAAATTGAAGAACTGAGTTTCCAGGCCTGAAGAGTGAAATCATGAGTGATTTTCATTAAAACAACAAGTGTTTGTTGTTGTTTGCTGGTAGTTTTCCTAACAACAAGTTCCTTTAAGTTCCCAGCTAAGATATTCCTGGTTACCTATACTAGAGAGACCCTGATAAATGAATGGGATGCCCGAGGGAATGAGATCAGTAAAGGGGTACATTCCTTGGGTTGGGAAGGTCAAGAGGAATATATTTGGTGAAAAATCAGGGTAACTGTAGGAAGATATTAGTGGGTTGTAAGTTTTATGAGATCTGAGTGGACTATGAGAGACCACCCTCTTTTGTGGATTACTAGCCTCAGCTCGGGGGTGACTAGGTGTTTAGATTTGGAACAGTTAGTCTACGATTGGGTGGAATGACTGTCCTAAGAAGCAGGTTGCACAACCATTGTTAATAGATAAGTGTTTATTTGTTTTCTATCTTGTAGTTATGAGTTAAATTGTTGTGCATGATATCTGTGTATTTGAGAATGATTTATACGCTTTTGTTGGATTTATTAAGATTCATTCATGTTATTTTGATATGTTGTAGATGAATCAAGTGAATGGTTTTAGAAAATAGTTAAATATGGTTTAAATTCATAGTTGTAAGCTACATGAAATTAGTTAACTCTAAATGAATTAAAAGAGTTAAAATAAATTTCGTTTTTATGGATATTTTGCACCGTAATGTCCCTTGTTTGGGATGGGGGATGTTACATTATGGTATAAGAGATTTTGGTTTAAACACTAGGCTTGTATGAGCCAAGTTGGCTATGAATTCATGAAATTTGTTGTTATAGATTTTTTCTATGACGGGTTGGGAAAAAATGGAGAAGAACATAGAGGAATCCTCAATTTCATTAGTGAAAATTGGGTTTAAATGACTCTAGGTTGTTTAATAGGTTCCATGGAGACAAGTGATAAATTTATAGATCGAAATTCGACTTAGAATAGTCGAAATTCGAGTTTTAATGGCCTCTTGACGAGTTGCAGGTAGTTTGGTGATCCGGATTTAGGAGCGGAACGAACTGATTAATGGGATGAATACAATAAACATAGAGATATGAAGAATAACACAAATATCAAGTGAACAATATCTTCTATTAAGTAATGAAATAGGATGAAACTGTAAAACTGCAGAACTAAAACACTTGCTCGAATGATGGTAGTTATCTCTAAGGGGAGATGTGGTTGTTACGTGCATTCGTCTAAGAAGAATGGATTACAATGAGGCTCTAGAGGCCTTTTTGATATTACTCATGAATTCCAAAACCATAGACATCCAAAAACCTAACCCTAGAAGGTGAA
>CBVK0102191409.1:0-17579 GCA_900067695.1 Picea abies | reverse complement strand
AAAAACAATGTTTTGATTAAGGTCAAAGTGATGGGGAGTTATCCCTATGAACTAGCACTTGAACTCTACTTCACTCAGTTTAAAGAAGTGTTCACGAATTGTAATTAGGAATGAATAGTGAAGTTGATACCTATAGGTCTAAATGTAATGTAGAGTTGAACTCTAGAACTTAGATCTGAGATAGGTATTCAAACACTCTTGATGGATAAATAGAGGAATATGTGAATGCAAAGGGTTCAATTTTTGGGCGGTATCAAACATCAGGATTTTGGTTGGGATTTGAAGTATAAAATTGTTAAGTTTTCCACCTGGTGAATATAATTTCTGGTGATAGACTGTTTCTTCTTAAATCCTGTTTGTCTTATTATCTTATTTGAATGCAAATTGAAATTTGTGCAAAGCATTTGTTTCTTTCCTTTCAACTATTGTTTGTATGCAACCTGTTTGGAAGATTTGTGTTTAGGTACATCTTTTGGATCTGAAATATCATTTTAAGTCTGAAATGTGTTTAGGTACATCTTTTGGATCTGAAATATCATTTTAAGTCTGAAAGCTCATACAACAAGTGATAAATTCTTGCTTGTTAGTATTTCCTCTGTTTTATCTTTATGTCTTTATCTACTTACCAGAATGCATGCTACCAACTAAGGAAAAACTTGTAGTTGATGTTGTTGAAAAGTCTAAACAAACCCCTGTCCTTGAAGCTCATCCATTAACTGACCATCAAACAAATCAATCAAAATTATAAAAAACCAATCATTCCAACAACCGAGGTGGCCTATTTGTTCCCTTTAGTAGTCAGGTGTAGACCTTGGGACCAACATCCTCTGGTGCCATTGCTGGGGAACAGAGTAATGAAGCAATATTTCCCTGGGAGAATGACAACAATAAGATCTGGATTTTTATGGTAAATAAAGACCAAACACATTCAGACTACATATCATTCACCTGGCCAGATGGATGTTGGTGGCCTCCCACCTATTCCAACTGGTTCATTTTGGCAGTTTTCCAGTTTGACAGTTTTTTCATAGTTTTTGAGTCCCCTACTTCTGGGGTTGTTATGGATGTTGGTGGCCTCCCACCTATTCCAACTGGTTCATTTTGGCAGTTTTCCAGTTTGACAGTTTTTTCATAGTTTTTGAGTCCCCTACTTCTGGGGTTGTTTTGAGGCCCTACAAAACATTTTTAGGGATCACCATAGTCAGATTGTAGGCAAAGTTAGAGTCTGACGACAACATGTGCAATCCTCAGATAGACATTTCCAATGGGCTATCGTGCACCTAAAACGAAGATCGTATACAAAAGTTACGACCTCGGGAAGTTGATGTACTAACTTAGCCTAACGGAGCCTACATGAATTTTGAAGATTCATCTCCTAGGGTTAGGTTTTTGGATGTCTAGGGTTTTGGAATTCATGTTTATTGTAAAAATGCCTTCATAGCCTCATAGTACTCATCTTCTTGTGAATGAGCAGAGCCGTCACATCTCTTCTCAGAGATAAGCTGCCACCATTCCAACAAGCTTGTTTTTCACTGCATTTTACAGTTTCAACATATTTCCTTATTGAATATAAATCCAAATTTACTATATCTCTGGCCAAAATTCATGTGGGCCTTGTTGGGGTAAGTTAGTACATCAACTTCCTGGGGTCGTAACTTTTGCATACGATCTCCATTTTAGGTGCACGATAGCTCGTTGGAAATATCTATCTGAGGACTACACATGTTACCATCAGAATCCAACTTAGTCTATATTTTAATTGCGGCGAGCCCAAAAATGATGTTTAGGGCCTCAAAACAACCCCAAAAGTCGAGGACTTGAAAACTAGAAAAAACTGCCAAATTGGAAAACTGCCAAAATGAACCAGTTGGAATAGGTGGGAGGCCATCGACATCCATCTGGATCAGAATCCATGGTTAAACAATCCAGTGGTGACTCCACATTCTCAATATGTCAGATACTCTAATGGACACCATTTTGGCACGAATATTTTCACCTTTTGACTTCTCAGCTGGTCCTGGTTATCCAAATCCCATACCTCATGTAGATGAATGGAAAAGTCATCTTCCCAAGTTTAAAGAAGGTACAAATGATAATCTTGCTGAATATTTGGTGGAGTTTCATGAACTAATGCATCATTTGGATATATTTCATGAGGATGTACTCATGAAGATGTTCATGTACTCACTCAAAGGAGATGCTCGAGAATGGTACCAATCTCTTCCTCCATCTAGTATATTTTCATTGCAGGGATTTCATACAACATTCCATCATCATTGTAAGAGATATTTTTCAGCTGACCTACTTTTTGAACAATGTTGTGAAGAATTTGGATCTTATATTCAACAATCAATTATTAATTCTTCTAATAGTAAAAATGAAAGAGATATTTCTGTTGAAGAAGTGGGGGAAGATTTAGTTACATATGAGTCTTCTTCTAATTATTTTATTCAGAAAGATGATATTGGGCATTACATTAATGATGAAATTAATGATAACAAGGCTTTAGATACATTTTCCATTATTTCATATGTCTTAATTAGCTGTTGTTATGATGGATAAGTTCTCATAAAGATCCGGTTAACTATGAAGAAAGCAATGTTGATGGTCAAACACAAGCAACTCTTTCTGGGAATTTTCAACAACCATTTCTTGGACTTGGAAAACCAACATATCACGGTGATGAGTTAGAACCATGGGAAGGCAGCGAGGGAGGTTATTATAATTCCACTAATTCTTCTTCCCCACTAAACAATGAGCAACAATTTTTACATCAATTGAATTTTTGTCATAATCAACAAGATCCATTGGCCATCTACATGGAGTCAGAATGCAACCAAGATTTTTTTGTCTTTAATGCTTTGGGGATGAAATTGTTGAACTGTAAGTATTGGCCTCAGTTTTTTGATAAGTTGTTATTGTTTGAAATTTTCTTTATCTCGATTAAAGGAATGAAAAGAGCCCATCTTATGAGGCAGTTGTTGACATGGTTGCACCGGAAATTCCATATTACATGATCAACTTGACTTTTGCTGGTTAGGAGTAGGTAGTTTGGAGAATAAGCTCCCTTTTTTAACATGTTTAAAGATCGGTTTGTAGTTTATTTTCAGTAGTGTGGCTTTCCAGTTTGACATGATATTCAATAGTTTAGTATGAATAAAAGAATCCATAGCCCAATAAAGGCACTGGGGTATAGTTGCATATTTGGTTTTCAGTTGAAATAAGGCAGATGTCAAGGCTGGTAAAAGGGAATAAGTGGCTGGTGGAAAGGTGGAAGAAACAAATAAATAAGGCACACAGGTCTGCTGTTATTAGCACCTCACAAGGAAATGCTACCCCCAGTTGGAGCCGATGTTAAATCCTAGGTTTGCACTCACCAAACCAACCTATTCATCTATCAACCTAGCCCTTAGTTAGTTTTTCTTCTTCACTATGTGTTAAGTCATTTTGTTTTTAGTCATCCCTTCTTTGCTTATGATTAGTTGTTTTTCTTTTTATAAGATTAAGTCAAGTCTTGATTTGATTTTGGATAAGTTCTATCACCATGGTTTATATCACTGATGGATCACAATGAGTTAACTTAAGCCTACAAGTGTAAAATTGTTGATTGCAAGAATGCCAACATTCTTGCAATCAACAAACATACTCTGTTTTATGAGTTTTTATGTTTTAAAAAATATTTCAGAGTTTGAATAAAAGTGCGTTGGTGCCCAGATCGTTCTCACATGTTCCTTGTACCCATTGTGCACATTGTTCCTTGTGCATTTATTATTGTAGGGTGCGAGTGAACCCAAAACAACGCATACCCTCGACCACTATTCTCAATAGAGGCAACTAAGGATCAATGGTATCACCCTGAGAACACTACTAGTTAAAAAGGGTAGAGCCAAAAATTCGAGGCCATACCAGAGATTAATGACATTTTTGTTAGGGGTTTATAAAAATATTGGTTCTTTTTTCTCTCAGTGAATTGGGCATGTCTTGGAAATAATTTATAGAATCTCTAGGGTTACAAACTGAAGTGCCAGACACTCAACAACCAAAAGGGTAGGAAATTGAACAACAATTAGAAGAGCAGGAGGTTGAATTTCCCCAGGCAACTAATGTTTTCACAGAACCTGAGAGTTCATCCAAATCCACCCAACATGCCAAAGAAAAGACCTTACCTGCAAAAAGAAGAACCAGATCAGACAAAGAAAGATCTAGCCTTCCAAAAAAATATGGATAGAAGTTCATAGTTAAAGATACATTCAAATTATTAGTTCCCTTCACCATTCTAGGAAGGGACATTCCGGCTTCATTCTGTTCAAACCATAGAAAATCTTCCAAAACTATTAAAAACCCACTTAAGGAATGGGGCGATTTAGCCTAGTCGCGGGAGTGTTTCCAAATTTCTCAACATTTTCTCAACAATTTGGGATCCATCAATTGACCATTAAACATATCAATAAAAATTATAAAAACCCAATCATTCCAACAACTAAGGTGGCCTAGCTCTACCCTTTAGCAGTCAGGTGCAGACCTTAGGACCAATAAGAAGATGTTGGTCCTAAGGTCTGCACTTGATTGCTAAAGGGCAGAGCTAGGCCACCTCAATTGTTGGAATGATTGGTTTTTTATAAGGTTGATTGATTTTTTTTGATGGTCAACTGATGGATGAGCTTCAAGGGCAGGGGTTTGGTTAGAATTTTCAACGACATCAACTACAAGGTTTTCCTTAGATGGAACCATGCATTCTGGTAAGCAGATAAAGAGGTAAAGATAAAACAGAGGAAATACTAAAAAACAAAAGAAAATCACTTGTTGTATGAGATTTCATAATTAAAATGATATTTCAGATCCAAAAGATGTACCTAAACACAAATCTTCCAAACATGTTGCATGCAAACAATAGCTAAATTATATTCACCAGGTAGAAAACTTAATAGTTTGATGCTTCAAGGCACAACCAAATCCTTATGCTTGATACCCCAAAAACTGAACCCTTTTACATTCAGATCCAAAAGATGTACCTAAACACAAATCTTCCAAACATGTTGCATACAAACAATAGATGAAAGGAAAGAAACAAATGCTTTGCACAAATTTCAATTTGCATTTAGATAAGATAATAAGACAAACAAGATTTAAGAAGAAACGGTCTGTCACTAGAAATTATATTCACCAGGTGGAAAACTTAACAGTTTTATACTTCAAATCCTAGCCAAAATCCTGATGCTTGATAGCCCCCCAAAAATGAACCCTTTACGTTCACATATTCCTCTATTTATCCATCAAGAGGGTTCGAATACCTATCTCAGATTTGATTTCTAGAGTTCAACTCTGCATTACATTCGGACCGGTAGGTATCAACTTCACTATTCAGTCCTAATTACAATTCGTGAATACTTCTTTAAGACAAAGAATGGATCAGACTCAAGGTAGGAGGAAGAAGGAAAAAATCATGAAAGAATATATAAATAAATAAGAATTAGTAATTCAAGAATTTCCAACAGAAATCATAGACATCACTCACCTCCTTACTCAACAAGGAAATTTTGTGGATCTAAAGGCTCCATAAAAAGTCCAAAAGTGTCTCAAAAGAAGACGTGAATTGTATAGTTTTCAAGGAGAGCTAAGGAAATTCAAGCCACTATCCTTTAATAGTGAAAGAGAAAGGGAAGATGATGTTTGTTGGTTATAATTTCTACACCTAGCTACTAAGGGCAGAGCTAGGACACATCAATTATTGGAATGATTGGTTTTTAATAAGTTTGGTTTGTTTGTTTTGATGGTCAGCTGATAGATGAGGTTCAAGGGTATGGGTTTAGTTGGACTATTCGAAAATATTCAATACAATGTTTCCCTTATTCAGTGGCATGCATTCAGATGTATTAGATACCTGATGTACAAATAGAACATAAACAATAACAAGCATACAATTTGTTACTTGCAGCTGGAAATTTATGATCTAACACATTACATTAAACCTAAAACAATATTTAGAATACCATTCTCAATAGGTTGTAAACACATTATCTGAAAGAGAAAGAATATTTTCTTTCAAATACATTCAATATGAATCCAAGTAAGAATAAAAGATAAGTAATATTAAGAAAAAGATAGTTTGTTCACCATAAATTATATTCACTGAGTGGAAAACTTTGTAGATATTTACACTTCATAAGCCAAATCTATATCTTGATAGATTGATACCCAAAAAAGGATGAACCAATTTTCATTCACAAATTCATCTATTTATCCATGAAGAGGGCTTGAATACCTATCTCAGATCTAAGTTTTAGATTTCAACTCTGCATTACATTAAGAACTCTAGATATCAACTTCACTATTCAATCCTAATTACAATTCGTGAACACTTATTTAAATTGAGTGAAGTAGAGTTCAAGTGCTAGTTCATAGGGATAACTCCCCATCACTTCGACCTTAATCAAAACAATTTTTTTATTATTATCAAAAAGACCTTTATTACAAATGGCTGTAATATCTCTAACTAAAAAAAATATTCTGTCACAATAACTGGAGTCATTGCTGATAACTAGAGTGTAGGAGTTGCATAACCAAAGTCTTCAAAAGCTGGAACTGGTTAATGAACTAAAAAAAAATGAGATATTCGAATAAACAACAAGAAATTTGGAACAAATTTCCTTGAAATCTGTCACTGGTTTCTTGACTTCCATCCACTACTTCCAGGTGCCTTGGAAATTTGGAAATTGACCAAAGCTGTGGAATACTTTGTCACTTGTGTACTCATTGTATTCATGCCTCAAAATATTGGTTACATGAGAATGTGGATCTAATCTCTGGGGATGAAGATTTGTTGTTGATTATTTTCCTTGAAACACTCAACCCTTGATTTCGATGTCCTGTTCTTATGGAAATAATATCTTTGGTTTCCATTTCTTGGTATTTGTTTTCACTGCTCCAAATTGAGATAAGCTCAATGACAAGTAAACTGGAAATGTGCCATTTAGATTGAAATTTTTTTCCAAAAATATGAGCATCATCCTTCTGACTTCGTGAGGTCTTTAGGACTGTATTCATGAAAAATATGTCATTTATCATTAATTCCCCTACAGATATGCAACCCATATGAATTCCTTGCCACCCTTTCAATATGGTGAACTCGCATTGGTGTAATTTTGACATTCTAATCAATGTGTAAAACAAATTTCAAACTGGAGTTCTTGAAATTGAATGCCAACATTGCCTCTTTGGCAACATATAACAGAATATGGTTGCAATCTGAGATTTCATCTTACCAAAATAAAAGTAGATAAAAAAACAAATCAATAAGATGCCAAGAACTGAAGTTTCGATATTCAATGACATAACCCATAAATATGCAATCTGTGAAAACCTGAGACTACTATATTAAACAAAATGGTACTGCTTAATACTTGGCTCTTGCACGATCCCCTAATCGACATATGACACTCAAGCTCATTTGTTGGTGATGACTAGGCATGTTAAAACAATTTCTGGAAAATTCTGTTCTGATCAGACCAAATTTTATCCTAAACCACCGTGATATTTTGAAAATTGTCCACAATTAGGCTAAATCACTCATTCATTAAGTGTGGTTTTAATGATTTTTTCAAATTCCTTACCATTTGCTCACAACTTAAGCCCAAAATCCACTGTTTAGAATTGCTGCGTTTTTCTAGAAATAATTAATTTTCGGAAAATTCTGTTATGATCAGACCAAATTTTCTCCCAAATCGTTGAGAAATTTGGAAAACTGCTGACAAGTAGGCTAAATTTCCCCATTCTTGAAGTGGGCTTTTAACAGTTACAAGTAGGCTAAATTTCCCCATTCTTGAAGTGGGCTTTTAACAGTTTTGGAAAATTTTCTATGGATTGAATGAAAATGGAGCCATAATGTCCCTTCATGGAATGGTGTCGGGAAGTGATAATTTTAATGTATCTTTAACTATGAAATTCTATCCGTCTTTTTTTGGAAAGTTGTATCTTTCTTTGTTTGATATGGTTCTTCTTTTTGTAGGCAAGGTCTTTTCTTTGGCATGTTGGGTGGCTTTGGACGAACTCCAGGTTCCGTGGAAACCTTAGCTACCTGGGGAACTTCAACTTCCTGCTCTTCTGATTGTTGTTCAATTTCCTGCTCTTTTGGTTGGAGAGTGTCTGAAACTTCATCCTATAACCCTAGATATTCTAGAAATTCTGTCCAAGACATGCCCAATTCACTGAGAGAAAAAAGAACCAATATGTTTATAAACCCCTGATAAAAATGTCACTAATCTTGGTATGGCCTTGACCAAATCGAGCCCTATTGGCTCTGACTAGTTTAAATGCCAGTGTTCTCAGGGTGATACCATTGTGACTTAGCTGCCTCTGTTGAGAATAATGGTCAAGGGTATGTGTTGTTTCGGGTTCACTCACAACCTGCAATAATAACCGCACAAAGAACATGTGAGCATGATTTGGGCTCGAACACACTTTTATTCAAACTTTGAAATATTTTTTAAAACATAAAAACTCATAAACACTTTTATTCAAACTTTGAAATATTTTTTAAAACATAAAAACTCATAAAACAGAGTCTGTCTGTTGATTGCAAGAATGATGGCATTCTTGCAATCAAAAGTTTTACACTTGTAGGCTTAAGTTAACTCCTTTTGATCCATCAATGATATAAACCATGGTGATAGAACTTATCCAAACTCAAATCAAGACTTTACTTAATCTTATAAAAAGAAAAAAAACTAATCATAAACAAAGAAGGGATGACTAAAAAAAATGACTTAACACACAATGAAGAAGAAAAACTAACTAAGGGATAGGTTGATAGATGAACAGGCTGGTTTGGTGAGTGCAAACCTAGGATTTAACATTGGTTAAAATAGTTAGAAGATGACCCCTAAAGGAAGGCACTTGGAGAGTATAAATAAGAGAGCAAGAGACTCCCATTGACTCCCATTAACACCTATTGAGCACATTGAATATCTATCTTGTGAAATATTTATTGAAGGTACTCATTGACATAACATAGGGAGCGTGAATTTGAGGCAGCGAAAGAAAAGTGACGACAAAATTTTATAGTTGCAGTAGAGAGTGGGAAATATGTGAAAAATCCCAATTAGGGTCATCCCCGTGGGTTTGATAGTAAGTGTCCCATGAGGAACCCCTGCGAGTTGCCTAAGGGACGTCACGCGAGGTCCCCTGTGACAGAGATTCTTTGTCTCGCGAGGACAAGGCATATGTGCATAAAGATTCTTGTACCAAGTTCCTAAGGTATGAGGTGAAGCTACATGATTGTGTATCAGTTTCATAGGTACCAGATTAGTTACAAAAATAAAATCTATGGTTGTATGTTTGTTTAAAGATTGGATCTTAGTGATTGCTTGAGGTATGGGCATATGAGATTGAGTATTTTCCCTTGAGAGACTATTGGCTATATGGTATATGTTGCATGGGGCAGATCTAGTGAAGTACATTGTTGGTGCACTTAGTTTGTTTTATTGGCATATCTTGTGGTGCATTGTGAGAGGCATTTGTTAGTGGTTTTGGTATATGATTGGATTATGAATGGTACTTGCTTGAGGCTACATAATAGTGAGGTTGTGGCACTTGGTTTGATGTAAGGGTTTATGGTATTTGGTTTATGGATAGTGGTTTGATGTAAGGGTTTATGGTATTTGGTTTATGGATAGTGTGATGTATTGCTATAGATCTCTTGTTGGTTATCTTGGTGTATGTTATTGATATATGGTTGAGGTACATGATTGGGTACATGGATGAGACACATAGTTGATGAGTTGGAACATAAATGAGGTATATGGTATGGTAATTTTGGTACATATTGTGTAAGGCATTTCTTGGTGATGTTGATACTTGTTTGAGGTACATCATTGATATTTTTTGTTTAACATATCTTGTTGGTACATGGTATAGTGATGATATACATGGTTGATGTGCATAGTTGGAACACGATAAGGTACATGGTATGGTACATGATTGATAATTGGTATGGTACATGGTTGATGGTAGAGGTTGATGCATGGTACAAGTTGGTATTTGGTTGAGACACATATCTTGTGATGGCATGTGGTGATTTTGGTACATGCTTGGTAGAGACATGTGTTGGTGATGCTGAGCATATGGTTTGAGATATGCTCTTGGTGATATTGGCATGAGTTTCATGCGAATGAGAGTGGATATGGTTTCATGGATGAGACAATGATTGGTTGGATAAGTTGTTGTGATAATTATTGATTGGACAAGTTGATGTGACCATGACATGTTGCAATGATAGTGACAGTGACAATGACAATGGTAGCAACAATGACAGAGCAAGAGTGGCCGTATCAATTATTTTGCACTTATATTTCAGAGCGACATGATGGGGAAAGGAAAGGGGGTTGTAGAATCCTTTCGGTTGGTTCTGAATAATAAAGGAGTCGGATCTTCCTTCATGTTGGAGCATGAGAACTAGGTGGTTGTAGCCACCTTCTGATTGGATCCGGAGAACCCAGGGGGTTGTAGCCTCCTTCTAGTTGGATCCAAATAATTCAGGGATTTGTAGATTTATTCAAGTTGGAGCCCGTAAATAGTTGGTTGTAGCCTCCTTCCAGTTGCACCTGGAGAATTGGGAAGTTGGTGCTTCCTATGAATGAGTTCTTGATATATAAGAAAGCATTTCATGGTTTTCTCCCATTTGGGTTTCCACATAAATACGGGTGTAATGTGTTCTTGATGTGTTGTTGTTTATGGTTACATGCATATGATATATATATTGAATGGAATCATAGATGATACATTGACGATAAACTGTTGAACATTGTTGATAAAGTCTATATTATTAAATAAGATCCACTATGGTAGTTAGATATAATAAATGTAAGAGAACTTATTATAAGGTTCTACTTCTAGAAGATTCCTCCTCTAGAATGTTCTTAGGTGATGGTAACACTATATAAATGGGTTCAAGCAATGTAATGGGATATGAAGAGAATTATTGTATTTGGAGTTGAAATTCAATAGGAGGATGCCCCCTCAAAGAGGCAAGTGAATAGGAGAATATACCTTCCATAGTAGAATCCATTGCATGGTGTTGCCCTACCCTAAGGGTTTGATAATAATAAAGGAGATTTTGCATATTGTTTTTGTATATATGTTGTGGTGCTTTTGTATTCATTCTTTGGAACTTAACAAGAATCATGGATTTGGCGAAAAATATTAAGAAGCCAATTACATATTCATGAAAAAGTTTTATTTATAGGAGAAAAGTATAGATATATGGAGAATTATTATCATAAATTAGGCTACAATTTTTTTATTTTTATTGAAAATATGAAGAAATTTAACCAAATTTTATTTCAAAAATTTCAAATTTAGCCAAATTGGAAAATGTTCGCTTAAAAAAAAAATCGACCACAATCTAATTAATATTTGGACTTGATAACATCAAAATGGAGATACCATTCACTCCAAGATGCACTCCAATTCAAATAGCGATCAAGTCTAGGACCAAGCCACATGCTACATATAACTAACCCGTGTGTAAGAAAAAAACAATTGGACTTTGAATCTATTTTTTCCCAATAGTTATAATGTCAAAAGGTTGGAGGAAGGAAGTTGGTCCTACCCCCAACCAGGGATAAGCCACAACAAGACATACTTCTAGGGACATAAGGCTCACTGCTTTTAAATTGATAGCCTGGAGCAAGGTATGACCTTAGGAAAAAGTTAAACTGCTAGCAGTGCCCACACTCTATATGCCATACGTTTGTTGTAAATTATCTCCAATGTGTCAATGTGAATGTCAAAAATTTGTGAAATGGAACAACACAACCAACTATCAAACCCCATTATTGTTAAAAACAGGAATATTGAGATGCAAAGGTGATTCATATTGATTTTGGCAGCTTTGTTGATACTCTGTTCAAATCCACGGTCACTATCTTGACAAATCGTGTGGGTCAGTTGTCTCTTGTTGTCAAGAATGAAGGGGTTGGTTGAATCTTGTTGTATGCTATCAAGATCAATGAGATCCAAGTGGCATAGGGGTTGGGCTCTCGAGACAAAGGGTTTTTTGAGCTCCAAGTGGCACATGAATGGGGCTCCCATGCAAAGGGTTTTGTGTCTACAGTGTAGGGGTCAAGATGCTCTCCATGAGGAGGATTTTGTGTATGTAGTGTAGGGGTCGGAATGCTCTCCACGAGGAGGGTTATTGTTTGGTTTTGTTTGGAGAGTTAATTTGTTTTGGTTTTTGTTTGTTTTATTTTTTTGTATATAATATTAATATATAATCAATATATTATATATTATATATAATATATAAATATTAATTATATATTTAAATATTATAGAATATAGAATATATAATTACAATTGTTTATGATTACCCATGATTGAAAAATGTTTGGTCATCCCTCTACTCCTATACAATGAGGTGACATTGACCATCAATACGATGAAGAGGATAAGAAATCTAAGTGGAATGAGAGTTCGAAGAACCACCGTGAATGGAAAATATCGCTAAAGTGACTCCACATGTGTCATATGTGTCTTGGATTATGTGAATTTAAAAATGGAGGCTAGGATTTATTTGCTCCCCCTTTTTCCATTAAATTGAGAGGACATGGGTAAATTGAGCCTCCTCCAATTTCGATATGGGTGGGATAGATTCCCCATATATGATCAGTGCTTGTTGAAAGGCCCCTATCATGTATGTTACAAGTCATGCATGGTGAAGACCTTCACCTTTGAAATGACCATGGGGGATCCTTTAGTAAGGAGGTGTTGGAACCTATGCTTCTTATTATAAAATCACCTTACTTGACACTTGAGAGGGAGCTAAGAATTATGGTAGTCGACCAAGATGGAGTACCAATGAACAACGACCCTGGGAAAATGGTTAACTCATTCCACAATGATTACTTAGATCCACATTATGTGAATAGGTATATTGGACCATGATCCCATGAACTAGGGTTCAAGTGTATTCCTAATCCTATATTTACATAATCTTATAGATGTACCCCTATACTGATATAACCATATACCCATAACCCATTTAACTCCCAATGATTAATCCATGTAACTCCTGTTAGCACTGAAAGTCACACTTTCACTGCTAAAGTGTAATCTCAACACCCATCATGATGTTAAAGATAAGTTTTTATGATAAGGTGGTAAATGGATGAAAAATCAGGAAAATGACGTCAATGGAAACTCACTCCATACAATATGCACCAGCCAATAAGGCTTTGAGTAACTTAGATCAGGATTTAAGAAATAAAATGGATAGGTGGACGACTCAATAAGAAAGATGTAATATGCCTACCATCTACATTAGGTAGTAATGACAGACATATGAAGAAAGACCCTTTGAACACAAGAACTTCTTATAATCAAAGAAGAAACTCTGATATAATTATAAACAATATCACAACAGATCCTCCATTGCAACAAAGATACAATTAAGCCAATTGAAGCATTCAATAGATTGCAATTAGAATAAGATAGAAACAAGATGATAAGGAAAAAGGACAGATTTATATTATCCAAATTGTCTCAGGTATGGTACATAAAATAAGAGATATTCTCTGTTACATGAACAACATCAAAATACGAGTCTCTCCCAAACCATTCGAACCCCCATCAGTCTTACCATGCCTATCTTATAGTCTAGAATGTTATTGACAACTTTACAATTCGAATAACAACTCTTGCATAGGATTCCTATGCCTAAATATGGAATGACTACAACTGTACAACAAAAATAAAACAAAATGCTAAAATTCAGGCTAATGTTGGGAACATTTGCAACATCTTATTTATTGCTGATGAAGTGTCCCTTTGAGCACATCTTCCTTTGGAAGGTGGCCTCCAATATCACAACTGACCCTTAGACAACTGGAAAACATACATATTAACACATGGAAGTTGTTCCTCCCTCCAAAAACTCCAAAACATGAGTTCATAGCGCCTGTCTGTATTAACCAGTTCAGAGCGCCAGGCGTTGCGAACTTTCTTGTAGTGACTCGTTTCATTTGATAAAGTCTTAAAACATTCCAAAAACTATCTCCAGTGCCCCAAACTGTTGTGACAACTTATAATCTTGGTACATGTCTAGAAGAGAACATCCCAACAACTAAACATGGTTTATAAAGCATAACCATCCTCAAAATTGCAAAATGCATCAAACAAGAAACTAGTCGAAAAAATTCTATTGGTTAAGGAGGTTCAATTTCTTTATTTTTAACTCTAGAGATTCTCCTGGTAACAACTTTAGCCAACATGTCCAGATTTCTCTTGGCCAACTATTCTTTAAAAGGATGTAGTTCTGCCTTTAGCTTTCTGATCTGTGCTTGATGAGATCTATTTTGTCTGTAGAGGCTTCTAAGTTCTGTGGAGGGACATAAATATTTTTGCTATAAATCTGGCTTTTTCAATAGTTTCATGGTACATGCCCATCATCCCCTTAAGTTTCTTCCTATATCCAGAGTCATCATTTTTCAGTTTATCAATCTCAACCCTTGCTTCTTTAAGTTGTCTTTTGAGCCTTTTGAAAGTGGGATTGCTTTCTTCTTGGGGAGTAGTGATATCAAAAATTTCAATGGGTTACTCAACCAATTTGGATTTACCTTTTCTCTGGGCTGAAATTTCTGTTACATCACTTTTCACAGGAACATTTTTCTTGGCTACTGCCCCAGTAAAATGCCTCATGGGCTTAATCTTGTCTGCAACAATAGGTGAAGGGAACATGATATTTCTTCCTTTGCGGCCTGCTTGTTTTCTTGAAGGAACCTCCATAGGAATGAGCTCTTCCATGGGTGAAACTTCCCTATGTGAATGTTGTGAAGGCCCTCCTTCCTCTGTTTCATTTGTAGCTATGTTATCTGTATTAGTCATGGAAACACCTCTTTTCCTCTTTCTAACCTCTAAACACACAATCTTATCCACAGGAGAATGACTTTGTATCTTAGACTGTGGAGTGGGAGAAACATTCAATTGAAAATGTGATGCAGTGAGGAATGTTTCCCAAATATTATTTGTATTTTTCAATTATTCCATGAGCAACATTTTAATAAGGCTAGAGTGAAAGACACTTGTATCAACTTTTTTATATTTGGATTGAACTCTATAAACCATCTTACCAATGCTTCCAAAGAGGTAAAAAGGGTGGTTCATTGCTTCTTTCCGTGTGAAGTGTAATAACAACCTGATGTGATATTGATAAACCATGTTAAATCTTCCCTCACAGGTAAAATACCTTTGAATAACCTTCAACATATTATCAAAACCTTCAACCATATGGTTTCCAGGGACCCCTTTGGACAAGTTGTCCTCCTGATACTCTGGTTTAAGAAATTACTTGGAGAAAGCAACATTTAATGTCATGGCCTTGAACCATTTTTCTCCAGTGTTGGGTATCTCTGTTGTGACTGATATGGAATGCTATGAAACTTCAAATTCTAATATTCCCACCTTAGTTTTAGTACCATCAAAATTTAATGCAAAATCTTTGGCCACCTCTGGATGCCCCCTTTTCATCTTTTGACTAAAATTGATGCAACCTACTCTCTAAAAGACCTCTCCTATCAAAGGTTCAAAATCAAGCAATTGCATGTCATAGGGCTCTATTCTCACTATTTCACCTCCCTTATGAGTCTTCTTGTGATGTGGGTTGTCCATAATTGTTGCTTGAAGAAAACCTTCCTGTAATATTTAATGACTGCTAGATGTGTGAAACATTGAATATAAAAGATTAGGATTTTGATGACAACACATTTTCTAGTAGGCTATCCTTGTTAAGAGCTTCTACAAAATTTAGTCTATGCATAGCCACGAATAAAAAAATTCATTCTTCAAAAGGAAATCTAAGGACAAGCCACTAAAAAATATAATGAAAGGAGACACAGATAAGACTTTGCAAAACAAGTTTTAATCAACATAAGAACTGGATTAACAACATCACTACACTTGCAATTTTAAGTCTGCTCCTACAGATGATCAACTGCGCACTACACAATGGATATGGATATAATTAAATTTGTCAAGGTTACAGTTTTAGAAATATGTAGAGGGCAGGGTTTTAACAATGCTGGAGCAAAGGGTTCACAATGTAGTTCACAACACCCTGTTCATCAGTGCTCTGTGAGCCATTTCGCAGTGCTAGGTGAAAAATATGGGAGAAAATAAAATTTGAGTAGGAGGAAAAATGAAATAGGCCAGGAAGTGGTCAGGTTGTATATGCACAATTCAGAACATATTTTAAGTGATTTTTTCAAACTGATAGCAAGGCAGTGACAAATCGTAGCAACAAAAGGAAAAACAACCAAAACCCCTTTCTCGACCTTCAAACATGATTAAAAGTCTCATGGAGTACTTGGTGGTCATGATTTTGATGCTGGTGTCTTTGAAATTGGACAAGGGTGTGTAGTCCAACCTCCAACACTCTCCTTCAACCAGTTCACAATGCCTGTCTATAGCACCAGGTTCGCAACGCCTAACTCAAACACAATTTGCACACTTGGAGGAATTTGTTAGAAACTTTTATGACATAATCCCTAAGAATTTGTTTAACATACAAGCTCTGGAAATAATGAGATCTTATTTGACATGATCCTTAAATGAAATGATGGAAATTAATGCATGGAGTACTTTGAGTATGTTGCGAACTCTCCTAGTGAGTTGGCAACACATAGATCAAATCTGTTTTGACAACTAAATGGATAAAAGGGGACAAAGGAGGATCTTGTGTACCACATGGAGGTGTGACATGTCAATTTGATGATGAGGAGTTCAAAATGTGACTTGTGAGGGTTTATTCAACTTGTCATGATAACAAAGACATAACCTAAAGGCTTTAGCCCGAAGCCAAACTAACTTATCTTATTCAAATAAAAATTTGAATTATGACTATAACAAGAAGTCATAAAAACCTATAACTTAAGAAAACTTATGACTCAAAATCAAAATTGAAATTATTTTTTACCCTTACAAATCTATGTGTTAACATCTAGCTCCACAGGGGATGGCATGCTCCCTATGAGCTTCCAAGAACATGTAGTTCCAGTGCCTTATCCAAGGGCTATGGGGTCATTATTTAAAGCAAACAAAAAAAACTAAAAAATGATATTTACAATGAAAGGAAAGCCATTCATGGCTTTAAGAAAAGTATTTTTTCAGAAAATGCCCATTGACTGGGCCACCATAAAATTCAGTATCTTCCAAGTTCTGCAATTTGAAAGTGTTATTTTGAAAAAAAATAGAAATCTTGAAAGGACCAATCCACAAGGCTTCAAATTTACCATGTTTACCCTTGTATTTCCTGTGTGCATCCCATTTGAGCACCAGGTTTCCCATCTAGAAAACTTCCTTCTTCACCTTCTTGTCAAAAACTTCTTTGATTTTCTATTGATGACTTTGTGCTTTATCAAAGAGCTGCTCTTTGGTTTGTTGTACTGTTGGATAACTGAGAGTGGGGGGTGAATCAGTTGTTACTCTTCTTAAACAATTATGCCCATTTTAAACTCTTTACAAAAGACTCAATGACGATCGCAATAATGCAGGGAGGTAAGCAATAGAGTATTCAACATCAATCACACACA
>CBVK0102189405.1:0-16977 GCA_900067695.1 Picea abies | reverse complement strand
TCTTTAAGCGGAGGGGGGGGGGGTCCAGAATTGGGTGCACATCTCTCGAGCGGTCATGGTTAAAGTACCTAGATCAACAATGCTCAAGCGATTCTAGACCCCCTTTTCCATTATGCCTTTAATTAAAGGGGGGCCGTCCAGAATGGTGGGGTATCGAGGAAGGGCCCCATTCCTGTCATGTTACCTTTTGTATCGTTCACCTCCCTACCTGACTGTGTGCCAAGGCTCATTCCCTTTAGCTCCTCCTTGTCCTCTGATATATGTCCATCTCTCACTGATGTGACCAAGGGCTGTGACCACAACCCTATGCATAAGGCGCTTTCGTGATTTCATGACTACTGTGGTAGGATTTCTTGTCATCTCCATCTCTCGATTTCTGAAACTCCGAAGTGGAGTCAACCTGCTGACGTCACACGTGGATTGACACATGTTGAATACTGCCACGTGTCACTCTGATTTGTGACTTACATGTGCCTGAAGTGTTGAATTAGCTTGACACTTGTCATTGCCTGGTTGTGCCACGTGTTCTTAGGTTTGTTGACGTGTCGGGTCGATGGTCTAGATCACATCTTGATCTGACGGTTCAAATTCAGTCAGGATTTCACACATCATGATTTCGAGATTATTGATGTCAATATTCTTTGACATTTCCAACTCTCGATCCTCAAAACTCCGACAGGGAGTCGGATCAACGATCCAGATCACATCTTGATCTGATGGTTCAGATTCAGTCGAGATTTCACACATCGCGATTTCAGGATTCTTGATGTCGACATCTCCAACTCTCGATCCTCGAAACTCCGACAGGGAGTCAGATCAATGGTCCACATAACCCCTGAGATGGATGGTCCTCCTGTTTTCGGGATTTGTGAGCCCTCTACTACTTGCACTTTTAAAGATCGTGCAGGTTTTCCTTGATCCAATGGTGGTCGGATCCTGTGCTCAGATCTAACGCCTGAGATCTATCCTCCAGATATGCGCGCTCCTTTTGTCTTCATTCAGATCTGACAGTCATCAGGAATTCAGGATGAGATCGAGTGATCACTGGCGCTTCTCCTCTGGAGCATACTTTGTCCTTGTTTTTCCTTCGTTGCATACTCTGATATTGCCATAAATGACAAGCTTAATTTTCCTGATAATAACCTGCCAACAATTCTCTGCACTATCTCTTTTGAACTTATCGAGCTTGCTCTGCAGCGTCTTCCTAAAATACTTCTGGTGCCTGTCTGTTACATTCTTCCTATACTCATGCCATCTTCATTACTGTACTTTCCATCAATGACAAGCATGCACTACCTGTTAAACATTTGCCAACATCCAACTCCCGGTATATGAAACCTGCACCAAAAGGTGTTTTTCACATTTTGGCATTCTTGCATTTTGGAATTCTTGTGGTGAAGTGTTTTGACACTTCCAAATCCTGGTATCCGAAACCTGCACCAAAAGGTGTTTTTCATATTTTAGCATTCTGGCATTTCGACATTCCTGTGGTAAATTGTTTTGACACTTCCAACTCCCGGTATCTGAAACCTGCACCAAAAGGTGTTTTTCTCATTTTGGCATTCTGGCATTTCGACATTCCTGTGGTGAATTGTTTCAAAACTTCCAATTCCTGGTATCCGAAACTCCGAAATGGAGTCTTTGTTGATGTGCATGTTTCAGGATTTCGGGGTTCGCTACTTCAAAGGTTAAAGTTTCTTTGATCTTTGATTTCCCAGTCTGTGAAACTCTGAAATGGAGTCTTTGTTGATGTGCCTGTTTCAGGATTTCATCGTTTCGCATTTCGCAAATTTGGGACTCCTATGATGAAGAGTCTCGACTCTTGACTCTTCCAACTCCCGGTATCTGAAACTTCGAAATGGAGTGGTTTATGATCTTGCCATGCAATAATCATTGTGTTGTTGGTCGTGATGTTTTCCATCAATGACAAACATGCATACTCTACCTCTATCTGAAAACATGTCAACAATCTCCCCCTTTGGCATTGATGGAAACCCCTTGAAGAATATCCAATTATACCATTGTAGCATCTTTAAAACATGCCAACAATATCCCCCTTTGGAATTGATGGCAACCCCTTGAAGAACATCCAATTATACCACTGTAGCATCTTTGAAATTACCACACTTTCTCCCCCTTTGACATCAAAGTCAAAGAAGAGACACACTCCCCTGAGCTGTTGCAGTACATACTCCCCCTGTCAACTATGGGAATCTTATAAATACAACATATATTCAATAAGTAATCCCCCTGACCAAGTGAATAGATTAGATGAGAGAAGTTATAACCCCCAACTTTTGACAAAGATATCCAAAAGGGGTTGCTGCTAACGGTTTAGTAAAGATATCAACTATTTGTTCTGTGGAAGGAATATAATTCAGCTGAACAATTATGTTTGTAACTTGTTCTCTGAGAAAATGGTATTTTATTGGTATGTGCTTATATTTTGAATGAATTACATGATTCTTAGAGAGACTAAAGGCACTGGTGTTATCACAGTGAAGTGGAATGGGATCAGTGTAAGTTACCTTCAAATTTACAAGAGTTTGTATGATCCATAAAATCTAAGTGCAACAAGTAGTAGTAGCAATGTACTCTACTTCTGTAGTTGATAAGGAAATAGATCCCTCCTTCTTACTAATCCATGCTACCAACGAGTCACCCAGGAAGAAGGCACCTCCACTGGTGCTCTTTCTCTCATCCACACAATTTTCTCAATCTACATCTGAATAAGCAGTTAACTGAAAATTCTGATTTTTGGGATACCATAGACCATAAGTCATTGTTCCCTTCAAGTATTTGACTATTCTTGTGACAACTACCAAGTGACTTTGTTTAGGAGATGACTGATAACGACCTACCATTCCAACATCTTTCATTATATCAAGATGAGATGATGTGATGTATAGAATACTTCCTATCATAGAGAGATATGTCCTTTAATCAACATCAAGTGAAATATCATCTTTATTGAGCTTCCAACCAACCAACATAGGTGTACTAACAGGAGAGGAATCCTTCATCTGAAATTTCTTCAACATCTCTTTCAAATATTTTTCTTGTGATATAAAAATTCCTGTAGAACTCTGTTTTACTTGTAAGCCAAGAAAATATGTCAGTTCTCCTATCATGGACATCTCAAACTCTGTTTGCATAGAGTTAGCAAACCATTGGACAGATGATTCATTAGTACAACAAAAAATAATATCATCTACATAAACCAAAACAATTAGTAAATTATCACCTTCAAACTTAATGTAGAGATTGTTGTCAATAGTACCTTTCTTGAACCCTTTGTCTTGTAAAAAATTGTCCAGTCTATAATACCAAGATCGTGGTGCTTGTTTCAGTCCATATAAGGCCTTCTTCATCTTGCAAACATAATTAGGATTATATTTCAATGAGAATCCTTCAGGGTGCTCCATATATACTTCTTCCTCTAGATCTCCATTAAGAAAAGCTAACTTAACATCCATCTGATACACTTTAAATTTCTTATGGCATGAATATGCAAGGAACATTCTGATGGCCTCCAATCTTTCCACTGGTCCAAAATTTTCATCAAAGTCCTGAACTTCAACTTGTGCATACCCTTTACTAACCAATCTGGATTTATTTCTAACAACTTGTCCTTTTTCATTCATTTTATTCTTGAACACCCATTTGGAACCCATTACATTCTTATCTTCAGGTCTAGGGACAAGCTCCCAAGTATTGTTTTTCTCAATCTGATCAAGCTCTTCATTCATTTCTCTAATCCAATCATCATACTGGCTGGATTCATAAAAAAAATTGAGGTTCAGTCATAGATAAAAAAGAAACATGAGATTTTTTTGAGTCTTTAATCAATTTCCTTCTTGTCTGAACTCCTTTATTTATATCTCCAATTATCTGTTTTTTAGGATGATTCTTTATAACAATTCTGAGAGGTGATTTTGCTTATTTCTGCTAATTTTTGTCATCCTGAGTATTCGTATCTTCATCTGATTCATATTCTTCCCTTTTTGATCCTTGGACCTGTTCATTTTCATCTTGAACTATATCTTTTGTGCTTGGTTCAACACTGCTTACATTTCTGACCGGGATTTCTTCATCAACTTTTATGTCTATACAATCAACTAGTTTATGTAGTCTCTTATTGTAACATCTATATCCTTTACTATTTGTAGCATAACCCAAGAATATACCTTCATCGACCATGTCATCATATTTGCTAGTATTTTCATCATTGTTCTTGATATAACATTTACTCCCAAAGACTTTAAAATGCTTGATTGAAGCAAGTCTTCCAAACCATAGTTCATAAGGAGTCTTGTCACTGTGTGGCCTGAGATGATCTTTGTTAAGGATATGAATGGCTATATGAATTGATTCTACCCAATATGTCTGAGGTATGTTCCTTTCATTCATCATTGATCTTGCCATTTGTTGTACTGATCTATTATGCCTCTCAACAACTCCATTTTGCTATGGAGTCCTTGGAATTGTGTACTCTCTTTTGATCCCATGTTTATCAAAAAACTCTTTGAAGTTCCATGAACTAAACTCTCCTCCTCTATCAGACCTTACTACCTTTAATTTTTTCCTGTTTGATTCTTAGTCAGAGCCTTAAACACTTTGAATTTTTCAAATGCTTCAGATTTTTCCTTCAAAAAGGCAACCCATGTTAGTCTAGAATAATCATCAACAATCAACATAAAATAATTTTCTTTTTTGGTACCTTCTTTCCTTGATGGTCTACATAAATCCATATGTACTAACTGGAGAGGTTTTTCTGTTGAAGGAAAGTTTTTAGATTTGAACTAAGTGTGAGTAAGCTTTCCTATCTGGCAGGGTTTACAAACAGAGTCATATGGATTTGATATCTTCGGAAGATCTTTTACTACCTCATTGTTTCTAAGCTTGATTATATGATCAAAATTTAGGTGTCCAAGTCTCCTATGCCACCACCAACTTTCATCATACTTGCTTAAGTGGCATTATTATTTTTCTTCTTTTAACACATAGACATTGTTTTCTGTTCTTATCCCTTTTGCAACAAGATGTCCTAAATTCATAGATTTTATTCTACAGTATTTAGATGTAAAAACGACTTCACATCCTCGGTCATAGACTTGACTGACCCTAAGAAGATTGTGTTTCAGACCTTCTACAAACAACACATCTTGCGCTTTCATTTTTCCATTACTCAAACTTACCATTCCTTTACCTTTTATTTTTCCTGGTGCATCATTTTCAAAAGTTACATTCCCTAATTTGATTTCACTTAGAGTTAGAAACTTACTTTTGTCTCCATTCATATGTTTGGAACATCCACTGTCAATATACCGGGGATTCTTTTGTCTTTAAGCTGATAACACTAGTCCACACTTGTCATCTTCTTTCTTCTTCCAAACCTTGACATTTTCAACAGTGGAGATCAAATCTGGCTTGTAATTCCTTAAGCGACAATCTGCAGCTTTATGTCCATAGTTATGACAGATGTAACATTCTGGTTCACTAAATAGAAGATCATAGTGATTGTTATGCTCATAATTATTGTTATTCTTAACCTACGTCCTTTTCCCAGCCATTGCATGATTTATAGTTGAGCTTGTTTGTTGCTTGGTTGTCTTGATCTTTGTTGTGGAAGATGGTTATTCATTGAATACCTTGATTGTTCATATCTAAATCTTAAAGAACAGTTTATAGCTTTGTGACCAAAATTAGAGAAGAAAAAACAATAACCATAGAAAAAACCTTTGTACCTTGAAATTTGTTTTCTTCTTTGAGGAGATTGATTTCTTTCATGCCGATAATATCTTTGATCTACAGATTCAGTTCTGGTACTTTTTCTTTCATTCCTTCTTGGTGGTTGATTCTTTTTCTTTGTTTCTGCAGAGTGACCGTTGTCAATGATTTGACAAACTTGATAGGTTCTGTATTACTTGAATGATCACTACTTGATCCTTCTTCATACCCCAAGCCAGCTTTCAACTTTGGGTTTCTTTGCTGATTTATAATGAAGGTTAATTCTTCTGAGGCTTTAATACCTGGCAGATTTTGGTGATACAATCCCTTAAACTTCTCCATTTCTTTTCTGTTTTTTACTATCTCTTCTTCTAAGTCTTCACACCTTGCTTTCTTCTTTAACAACTGTTGTTTCAGTATGTCTTCTATTTTCTTTGCCTCTTCTAACTCCACTTTTAGTAGGTTTTCATAAGGTTTTTCACCATTCATTTTAAACTGATTCAACAACTATTTTTGTTTTCTCTTCTTACATCTGAGTCTGTCAATTTCTTCCAAAGAACTGATTAATTCACCTTCCATATCCACCACGGCTTCTTCATCATCCATTTCACTTCCTTTGTGTTCATCATTAAAATATCCCATAGCCATAAGCATAAAATCATTCACATTGTTTTCACATGATGAATCACTATCTATGTCTTCTGAGGAATTATCATTATTTGCACACAAACTTTTCTTTTTACTATATTTCTTGAATTTGTACTTCTTTTCATCATCAGATTTCTGGTCCTTTTTCTGATGGGGACACTTTGATGAAAAATGACCTATCTTACCACAGTTAAAACATTTGAAGGGAAGCTTGCCTTGATATTTTCCTGATCCTTTCTTTAACCTTCTCACAAATTCTTTAACCTTCTCACAAATTTTTCCTGAATATCATCTAAATATGAATCAGTATTATTGTCTTCTTTAAAAGATGCTTCTCTAGTAATGGATTTATCTTTGCTGATTCTTATTTCATATGCAATTAAAGTTCCTAGTATTTGATCAATGGACAGATTTTTAAGATCATTTAGTTCTTCTATTGTAGAGAATTTTGGATTAAATTTATCAAGCAAAGATCTTAAAATCTTCTGAACTTAAATTGATTCTTCAAACTTCTCACCAAGACCCTTCATGGCATTCACAAGTTATTCAACTCTTAAAAAATACTTGCTAACTATTTCATCTTGACTCATCTTTAGTTTTTCAAACTTCAACCTAAATGTTTGAAGTTTGGCATCTTTTACCTTCTCATTTCCTTCATAGCTACTAATAAGTTTATCCCACATTTCTTTAGCAGTTTGAAGATGGATCACCTTTACAAACTCGACTTCTTCAAGTCCATTCAAGATAACATTCATTCCCTTAGCATTAAAGATAAATTCTAACTTATCATCCTTGCAAGCTAGCACAACTGGCTTTATGTATCCAGTCTCTACTACATCCCAAACATCAGCACCTAAGGCCATTAGGTATGTTCTCATTCTAACCTTCCAAAAGGAAAAATTTGTTCCATCAAACAGAGGAGGCTTACTGGCTAAAGTCCCTTCATGACTTGTCATGTTTAAGCTTATAGATCTACCTCTAAATAAAATCAACCCGCTCTGATACCAATTGTTGAAATTACTAAGGCAACTGAGAGGGGGGGGTGAATCAGTTGTTACTGTGCTTAAACAATATTTAGTCCATTAAGCCATTTTTAATATTTCATCAAGTGACCATCAATATTATAAATCATATGAAAAACAAAAATAATGAGCATCAATCACACATAAGATATACACAAAGACAGATTTTCATGAGGAAACCCATAAAGGGAGAAAACCTCTTCTTCTTCAAAATGATAGGCAGTCTTTTAAGTTCTGTACATCATATATAATTGAGCACCAACTCAATGTGAGGCTATTACCTCTGTTTTACAAGCTCCAACTTGTTTGAGAGCACCAACTCTATGGTTTCTCTAGCACCCACTAGAAGGAAGCACCAACTCCCTGAGTGTTCCATCACCGACTGGATGGAAGCACCTACTTCCACTTATACAAGCACCAACTTGTTTGAGAGCACCAACTCTCTAGTTTCTCTAGCACCCACTAGAAGGAAGCACCAACTCCCTAAATATTCCAGCACCAACTGGATTTATACAAGCACCAAATTGTATACAGAAAACTCTGTGTTTTCACTAGCACCACCCTGCCACCCTATTTTCTCTGGCTGAAACCAGATGGAAGCTACAACTCCCTATGTTCAAGCACCCACTTGAACCTCTGAGGACAATAGTCCTCCCTAGAACCTCTCGACCACCCTGAAATATAAAACTTTGCTTTTTGTGAATTTATTACAGTGATTCAATAGTTTTCATTTGCTTACCAAGATTGTCACTGTTCAGCTATGCCACTCTTCTTTGCCTACATCAATGTCTCCATTCTTGCATCCTCTTCATCTTTCTGATATTATCCTCTGTCTCAGCATGCACACCTCGGATTTATCTTCTTCTCACAAATATGCATCTTGGATATGTGCACTTTCTTCTCTCTTCCACTATTTTGTTATATTCAGCTTATGTTCCTCATCTCTATGTTTTCTTTCCACTGCCCATACTGTAATTTTACCTTTCTATAGTTCAATTCAATTTTCACTTATCACCACCAACTGTGCATAATCACAATGTGTTTCTTTTATCCACTACCTCTTTGGTTACACCACGAATCTTCTTAGACAAAAACGCCTCAGCAACTGAATCACCAACCGTCCAAGAACCATGATTCAGTTCTGCTAACTGAATCGTAACTGAAAAGTTAATCATGAATATCAAAAATAGCCCTTCGATCAGATTCTGAAATAACCAACACCATTGGATTAAATCTGTAGGGTCTTGCATTTATTTCGCCATTTCACATTTCATCATTTTGACATTTCTATGGTGAAGTGTTTCAACACTTCCAACTCCCGGTATCCGAAACTTGCACCAAAAGGTGTTTTTCGCATTTCGACATTCCGACATTTCAACATTCCTATGGTGAAGTGTTTCAACACTCCAACTCCCGGTATCCAAAATATGCACCAAAAGGTGTTTTTCGCATTTCAGCATTCCAGCATTTCGGCATTCCTGTGGTGAAGTGTTTCGACACTTCCAACTCTCGGTATCCGAAACCTACACCAAAAGGTGTTTTTCACATTTCAGCATTCTTGTGGTGAAGTGTTTCGACACTTCCAAATCCCAATATCTGAAACTTGCACCAAAAGGTGTTTTTCGCATTTCGACATTCCTGTGGTGAAGTGTTTCAACACTTCCAACTCCCGGTATCTGGAACTCTGAAATGGAGTCTTTGTTGATGTGCTTGTTTCGGTATTTCGACGTTTCACATTTCACAACTTCGAGACTCCTATGATGAAGAGTCTTGACTCTTGAATCCTCCAACTCCCGGTATCCGAAACTCCGAAATGGAGTGGTTTCTGATCTTTCCATGCAATCATCATTGTGCTATTGGTCGTGATCTTTTCCATCAATGACAAACACGCATACTCTGCCTTTGTCTAAAAACATGCCAACAATCTCCCCCTTTGGCATTGATGGAAACCACTTGAAGAACATCCAATTATAACACTGTAGCATCTTTGAAACATGCCAACATCAACTGTTGTTTCACCTATGCCTTTCGTAGTATTGACAAGTTATTCTATACGTAGGAAGTACTTACTGATAGTTTTTTCTTCATCCATCTTTAACTTCTCTAATTTCAGTTTGTGAGTCTGAAGTTTTGCGTCTTTCAACTTTTCACTACCATCATAACTACTTATCATCTTGTCCCACATAACTTTTGTTGAATCATAGTGCATGACTTTGACAAAATAGGCTTCAACAAGTCCACTGAGGATGGCATTCATTGCTTTCGCATTAAATCTAAACTCTAGCTTATCATCTTTTGAGGCCAAGACTACAAGCTTCACATATCCCATTTCAACGACATCCCAAACATCAACACCCAAGGACATTAAATGTGTTCTCATCCTTATTTTCTAGAAGGCAAAGTTTGTTCCATCAAACAATGGGGGTATATTAGTTGAACCTCCATCATGACTAGTCATGTTCAAGCTTATGGATCTACCTTTGATCAAAGGCACCCGATATGATACCAATTGTTGGAAATGTAACTGAAAGGGGGGAGTGAACCAATTATGTATATAAGCTTTAAAGTTTTCCCTTTTTTTTAATTCTTTCTAGATTATTATTTAATATGTTGTTGATAACTTAACATGCATAGATATACAATGATAAATCACATAGAATACACAGAGACACTGATTTTCTTGAGGAAACCCATAAAGGGTGAAAACCTGTTCTTCTTAGGATGTCAATCAAGATCCAACTTTCATGTACATCACAATATTTGAGCTCCAACTCAAATATGAGGCTACAACCTCTAATAGAAAGATAAAACTTGCAAAGAGCACCAACTCTCATATTTCTCTAGCACCAACTCCACGAAAATCTTCTAGCACCCAATATAAGTTAGAGGACTACAATCCTCCCTAGCACCACCCTACCACCATGATTGAATCTTGAAAAAATTTTACATACTTGCTCTGTCTCTGATATGGCTTGTTACAACTCTAAGTCTCCTCTGTCTTCTTCAACTTCTATCCTCTATTTCGCTTCTACATCTTTCTACTTCTATGCTCTGCTCTCTTTCCTCCAGAGAAAGACACTCCTTTGTTCAACTTCTCTTCTGCATTTTATGCTCTATGATGCCTCTGCATTCTATACACTATGCCTCTGATATCCACTTCAGGTAATTCTCATCGTCTCTTCCTACCCACATGCATAACTATCAAAAATACACTCCATATTCTCAGTTCTGTATGTTTTTCTCACACTAAGTCCTCTGCATGATCATCATCGCAACCCTTCGTCTTCTCCGGTGGTTATGATGAATGTGCTCATCATCAGTAGACATTTTCCTAAGTTTCTTTGGCTTCTCTGGCAGTAGCAGCTCTTCATCTTCTCTGTTAGTTACAGTCATTTAGTTTTGTCTCCTTTGTCTCCTAAGCCCTTTCCTTCACGTGACCTTCGACGGTGACCTGGGGCCAATCACTTAGGGAATTCATGTTTCGGGTCATATGTCGTGAGTCACCCCGACTCTCCCAACTCCCGATATTCCGAACTACGAAATGGATCTTAGCGACGTGATAGCTCCTCCATCGATATGATCTTGGGTGATGAGCTCATGTGACCATGCGATTACGGGCACGTCCAAAGGTGGTTTAGAAAAAACTACTTTTCTTCCCGCAATTTACCTCGAGCCTCCAGGTGTCCTTTCTCCAAAACCATGGTTTCGATTGTGTCCCTCCCTCAAGTCATTAACGTTTGCGCACCTTCAATCCCCATAATGCAATGGGTATGTCGATCTCACGATATTGACGGTGCTCCTGAACTGATGGTTCAGATTTATCATTCCTGAATCAATGACTGTGATTTACTTCGTTATCCAGGCTCTGTGAGTTTCAACTCTCAAATCTCTCTTTTCCCATATGAAAATATTCCAGAGTGGAATATCTATTGACACCTGTCTCCCTAAATCTATGATCAAGATCTCCTCTGTGAGTTCAGCCTTCGGGACTTTGAATTCTCAAATCTCGCTTTTCCCATACGACAATTTTCTGGAGTGGAAGATCTATTGACACCTGTCTCCCTGAATCTACGATCAGGATATCCTCCACGAGTCCAGCCTTCGGTACTTTCAATTCTCAAAATATCATTTTTTTCTAACTGGATATCTTCCGAAATGGAAGATCTCGTGACATATGTCCTCTTTAATCGAATGCCTATCCTTCACTCTGAGACTTCTCCCTTCGAAATTTCAACCATTCTACTTATGCTTCACTTCCATTGTATTTTGATCAATGCTCAAGAATGATCCCGACGTGATCTTCATATCATATGACTCATGTCCATTTTAGAACTTTGCATTCGGGACTTCAGATATTTTGTCATTTGTTGGTGGTGAAACTCTCGAAGTAAATCTTCCGGAGTGATGTAACATTACACACATCACCCGTTGACCTGATACGGGCCGAGTGGTTTCCACGTGTCATTTTCTGATGTGGTCTACCACATTTCCTTGATGATGTGGTCTACCACATGTCCTTGTTGACATGGACTGCCACATGTCCTTGAATCAGATGGTTGAGTTTACTTCAGGTCTTTACCCAGAGTCCACAGGATTACGCCACGTCTTTTTTGGATTAGACAACCCATATTTACTTTGGATGATCTCACGCTTGAGATATTATTCAGAAGATCTGATGTCTGAGATTTATATCAGATGATTCGATGGTCGATAGTTTATTTTGGATCTCTGACTCTCTGGGATTTGGGTATTTCAGTTCTCAAACTAACGCTCTCGATCAGATGACCCAGATTCTCTTTGGAGGATCTGACACTTGAGATCTTCTTTGGATGATCTGATAGTTGAGAATGTATTTCATCTCTCTGTCTCTCTAGACTTCGGGTTTTTCAAATCTCAAACTGAAAAATCTGAAGTGAGATTTTTCCAGAGATTAACCTCCTCTCATATTTATACCTGAACTAAATGTTGTTCGTCAATCATGATCCAAGATCGATGGATCTATATTTCTGCGATGCATCTCCTCTAGATTATCCTGTCCTTCCAATTAGAATGATCTGATGGATGATGGGAATTTAAGTTTGATCTGATGACTGACAAGTATTCGGGTAATCAAATTATCAACCCTTTAGCCCCGCTTATCCTATCCTTCCATTAATTTATTCCAACAATTGTTGGTCCTCTAGATTGGTGATCCAAAGACCACTTTCTCTCTTCCTCCTAAGCTTCTGATCTCTCTGACTGATCCATAGGATCTTTTAATGACTATGGTTGAGTTTTAAAATTGCATGTGTTAATTAACCCTTTTAAGAAGCTTAATGAAAGAATGAGGAAAGAAGAGGAATTATGAAATCCATATACACATTTACATATCTGAAATGAAATAATAGACAACAAACCATAACACGAGAATTGATAACGGAGTTCGGCACAACGTTGCCTACGTCTCCGGGCCTTTGTCTCTATGGGGGAGGCTTCTTTATTTTTGTTCAAAAGCTCAAAATTACATCGCAACAGTTCCAATTGGCTACAAGACTGATCTGTTCATGTTATTCTAGATCTCTAGAACACTGCAAAGAAAATGGCATGCAAAACGGATGTCCGGAGCTCCCAGAAATGGCCCGCAAGTGTCTTCTCCTCAATAGCTTCCCTGCATAAAAATGGCTTTGGCTTGGCTTCCCTTTAGCATAATTCTACTCTGACTATCCTCCATGGCCTCAAACAGGCCTAGTTTTTATAGATCTGAAGTTGGTTATCCATCCCCAACTTCCTCCCAAAATTTGGGCTCCAAAAATGTCCAATATCTCCCAAAAATGGAGAAAATCCATTATTAACAGGCTTAATATCAAATAAAATACGAAACTATACAAAAAAAACCCACTTTTGTATAAATTTGGGTGCAACCCCCAAACTTGCGCGCTCCTGATCATATGGGAGGCGACCATATGGCCAGGCGCTCCACCGGTTGTGCGTTGGCCCCTCTGTCCCTGGCTCCTGGTCTTCGGCGTGGGCATAGGACCGGGCGGTTAACAACTTACCTGTGCATTGAGGGATAGGCCCCACAATATACGTTGGTGGTTATATGGTGGTACGGGGTCCAAGGGCTGGCCCCTTATCCCAAACTCCCGCATATGGTACCCACCTGTCCTAGCTATGTGGTCACATAAACTTACATCGAACCATGGGCTGGGGCTAAGCCCCAACCCTTTCCCCCTACGAATAAAAATTCAATCAAATTCAAATATGTTTATTTCCGTATGACTAAAAAAGAACACCCATGGGGCAGGCGGTTAGCCCGGTCTTGCCAATCCACATCCCAGAGGAGAGGTTGGGGGTTCGACCCCAGTGGAGACCATAAACTTTTACACAAACCACGAGCCAACCACAGGGTGCCACGTGGCAGCCCATGACTGGGCCACATGGCATCTCAACAACCAATAGAGGAATGCCAAGTTTCGAATGCTGACTCATCCATGTATCTGCCATGTATCCTGCCACCTACTTTCCTGTGCCGCGTGTCTACAACATCACTACCCTGTCAACCTTGCCACGTGTCTTCCACGTCAGCCTGTGCCACATGTCACCCTTACGGTGGTGACATGTGTCACCCTCTGACTGGTCCAACTATACCTGTCGTACTCCCTATCACCTGCCATGTGTCATCTCCAGGAGCTGCAACTCCATATGTATGGTCGTACGACCTGTACAGTCAGTCTGCCATGTGGCACTGTATGGACTGTACAGTCATCCCCTTTTTTTCCCTGTTTGGGTTTTTCGGACAGAACGCAATATCTTTCGCATACGAATCATGTTTGACGAAGTAAATATATGGTCTGAATCAGGAAGACGAGACGGATGCAATGGCACTAGTTTCATCGAATTCTGAGCACTTTCATTCTTGAGCCTTTTTTAGCCCTGTCAGGCTTCTGGATCTGATTCTGGATCATACCTCCCCACTAAAAGACCTTTTGGTCCCCAAAAGGTTACTGACCATTCAACAAGCTCGAGATAGGCCACCCGACTTGTCCTCTATCTTTGAACTATGTCCTGTGCACCTGTCTCATCAAGATCAACTGTAACACAATCATGACAACTTACAGTATATTGTTAGCCATTTGAACCCTGTTACATCTTACTGAAGCCACTACCATCCATGTAGACAACATTACTAATGATATCATCAAAAAGACGACTACAAATGAGCTGATATACTTGAAATATTTGCACGACATGAGCTTATCTTGAAGCAACTTATGATTGATTTTCCATTCAACAATCATTTCTTGTTCTTGCTTAAGATCGATTACTTCATTTGAAACAATTATTGGTTTGTTTCTTTCTTGCACTGCCTTCTTTAATTGTTCCATTGTTTGAAGTGTTTTATTTGCTTTAACATGATGAGCATGAACCACATAATCTTGACCTGCTTTAGTGAATTGATATTGATTCTTTGTCCTGTAGAAGATTGCCTTGCGATCATATAAGTATGGACTACCTAATACCATTCCACATTCTCTTAACGACACTACATCACATGTTACCTCATCCACATACTCAGATGAAATTGCAAATTTGATTATGCACTTCTTTGTTATGTGCATTTCATGATGATTGCTTATCCATTTAAGTGTGTAAGGCTTATGATGTAGTTGTGTTTTTAATCCCAATTTCTTAACCAATTCTTCTGAGATTAGATTAGATTGAGATCCACTGTCAATTAATGTGTCTATCATAGTGTGTCGCATGATTACCCTTATATGAAACAAGTTGTTTCTACAATCAATGTCTTCACCAATTTTACCTGTCATACCAACCAATGAGATCTTTGATTCATCACCTGAATCTGATCCCAAGTCTGTGGGTTTTGTTGTCATTGCCCCTGTCTGCATTCCCTTCTTTTCCTTGAACCACTTTGGCCTCTTCTCGAGATGCAACTGCCAACATCTGTCATCATCATGGCCCTCTTTCTTGCAATGCTTGCAAGAGGGATTTCCGTCCTTCCTCGTCACTGCATTTTCATTCTTGCCATGCCTTTTCCTCTTGTCCTCTTTCCTTGAAGACGATGATTCCCCTGACACACCTTCTTTCCCTGCTTCAATATACGTAGCTTGAAAAGAAACCTCATCAAGGTTATTGGGTCCAAACATGAAAACAATGTTTCTAATATGCGCAGGTAAACCTCCTATATACTTCATAAGAGTTTCTTGTGTTTGCAAAGGGATATCTAACATTAATGCCATTTTTCGAAATCCATCGGTGTATTCTTGCACTGTTTGTCCTTTTCTTAGTTTTAAATATTGTCATTCAATCAATGCTTTTTATTTATAACCCAAAGGATATAATTGTTTCCTAAGTGCAGAAATGAAATTCTTCCATGATGGAAATACATTACCCACTTTTTGTGTTCCCTTTTGCAGCTTGCTTTGCCACAAGATGAGAGATGTACCTGCAAGTCTCAAAGATGCCAACTTAATTTGTGTGGCCTCATCCTTGATCTGTTGCACACTGAAGTATACCTCCATCTACCTGATCCAATTGTCAAGTTTTTCTTCATTTACTTCACCATCATATATGGGCAAATCAAATTTAACATCAAGTTTTAACAATGGCATTTCATTTTTATGCTTATGAACATTTTTCTTTCACTAGATTTAGAACTTGAACCTGAAGAAGAAGGAGAAGAAGGAGGTGTTGATGGAGGTGAAGGAGGAATCTGAGGATGGTCCTCTTCCTCTTCACTTTTTCCCTTTGAAGAATCACCCAAAAATGGTCGCTTCCGTTCCAAGTAATCTTCGTACAAAACTTTCACCATCTCCGACATAGCAAGGAATGTTTTCCGGAACTCTTTCTCATCTTGAGAAATCCCTTCTTCCGATGCCATCTTCTCGCTGTAAGAAGCTGTTCTTCTCAATCCAATTAATGGATTCTCTGCAACAAGATTGCCTTCACCACGCTGTAGCTTTTCCCTGGTTAACATGCAAAACTCAAATCCAAACGTCAACTAGCTCTGATACCACTTGATCCGTCAGGATTTTTCGAATGACTTATGGTTGAGTTTTTATTTGCATGTGTTAATTAACCATTGAGAAACTTAGCGAAAGAATGAGAAAAGAAAATGAATTATACAGCCATATACATATATGCATATCTGAATTGCAATGAAGGACAACAAACCATAATACGCAGGTTGATAACGGAGTTTGGCACAACTTTGCTTACGTCTCCGGGCCTTTTATCTGTGGGGGAGGCTTCTTTATTTCTGTTTGAAAGCTCGATAGTACATCATTACAATGCCGAATAGCTACAAGACTAATTTGTTCATGTTTTCCCAGATCTCTGGAACCATGCACAAAAAACGGCATGTGAAACGGACGTACGAAGCTCTCAGAAATGGTCCGACAACATCTCCTCCTCAACGACTTCCCTGCCTCAAACTGGCTTTGACTTGGCTTCTCCTCAGCATCTCTGCTCTGAATGCTCTCAAAAGCTGTCCCCATGGCCTCAAAATGGCCTTGGTTAAATAGTTTGGAAGTTGGTTATCCATATCCAACTTCCTCCACGAATTTAGGCTCTAAAAATG
>CBVK0102189387.1:0-10183 GCA_900067695.1 Picea abies | reverse complement strand
CTCATCCTTGAAGAGTTGAATGCCATAAGACAAGTGACATTGTTGGTTGACACAGAGATCTCATCCCTAGCAAAAATCCACCCGATGTTATAAGGTTGCGGGTGTGGTGTTTTCAACAACCCTAACTGTTTAACGAACTCAAATGAGATGAGGTTCTTATGGATTCCATTATCAACAATGAAAAATGCAACGATGTCCCTTTCACCCACATATGTGAATGGAACAGGTGCTCCCCCTCATCATGATATCTTGGTTCTTTTGGTTTAATTGTTGCGATCATGAAGGTAGCAGTGGGGTCTGCGTCGATGATCTACCTTTTTTCATTATTTTCTAGATCAGATTCTGAATCAGGGTTCGGATCCTTGTCTTTGATGTCAAACAAAAATGAATATTTTGAGAAACATTCATTAGTGTTGTGCAAGGGGATTTTGTGAAAGTCGCACCACTTCCCAGTGTCATTCTTGATCTTTCCCTTACCCTTATTTTCATGTGCCTCGGACTGGTTGTCAAGAGGCTTTTGGTTAGGGTCGTCTTTATTATTCTTTGGTTCTTGTAGATTGGCAGACCCAAAATCCCATTTGTTCTTGTGACTAAATTTCTTCTTGATTTTGACAACATATCGATAGAAGCTCCCAGTGATGAGATGTTTAGGAAATCCATTCTGGTTTGGATGTACCTATGTAGAGCCTCACTCTATTTCAGAAACATATGTCGCTCGGAGTCTTTAATACCCAACTTGGTGCGCAAGGTATGGAAAGTATTTGTGAAAGTCTTTAATACCCAACTTGGTGCGCAAGGTATGGAAAGTATTTGTGAACTCTGACACCGTTCAACCCCTCTCTTGCCGCAGTGTGGTCCATCTCATGTAAGGGTATTCATATTTATCAATGGGGTAATATTGTTCCTTGACCGCATCCACAAAAAAATACCAAATGGGATTGACCCCATATATTTCATATTCCTCTATGGAACTTTTCTCTCAGTACATTTCCCACCAATGTTTGACATGGGGGAGATCCTTGAGTAGTGTGAAGGTTATCTTTTCCCTATTGGAAAAATTGTGAAAATATAAATAACCATTTAGAAGATTTAAGCATTTTTATAGGGCATCCACATCTATCTGACCTTCAAATAAAGGAATATCAAAATTAACTTATACCTTGAAGGGTGAGGTTCCTCCAACGTGGACACTTGATGAAGATGCGTCTGTTTCTATCGTCGGGTGTTGAAGGATGTGGGAAAAATACTTCATCATATCGTTCCTCTGTCACAGAAGAGCTTGCTCAAGAAATAGGTTAATAGAATATTCTACTCCACCATGTTTTTTTCTTTCTCCATGGAGGGTTTATTGGGTGTGAGAGAGATATTTTCCTCAAGAGAGACAAGCTTGAGACCCAACTTGCTATACTCAGACCTTGTTGGGAACATACACTAAAAAACAATCAAGAGAATCCTTCTCTGATACCACTGATCCAGATTCTTTTCAGAATGAAATGAAAGAAGAGATATTACAATGAAATAAACACAAATATTTCTAGAAATAGAGAAATACAACAATACATGATTTCTATTAATGAAATAAATGTACAGAGACTATAAAAATACAGAGTGAATGAACTTTCTAGAATGGTGGCAGCTTATCTCTGAGAAGAGATGTGATGGCTACGCTCATTCACAATAATATGAGTACAATGAGGCTCTGAAGGCATTTTTACAATAAACATGAATTCTAGTTAAAGTAGTTTGCTTTTGCTATTTGTTTATTGTTATGCTTAAATAGTTTCTTTTGCTTATTGAGGAACTAGTTTGCTTCAAGTAGGGTTTTCACTTGTTTTCCTAGAACTATCCATCTATCCTTGGTCCAAAAGCACTTAGGTTACATAGTTTAAAGTTGCTTAGTAGGGTTTTCTCATTAGATAGCTTTTCTTGAAAAATAATAGATTTATAATATTAACAAAGAGACATAGTGAAAAATAATAGAGATACAGTAAAACTTGGGTTCTATTAAATAAGAAATATGCTAAAACCTGTAACATGCAGACTGAAAATAAGCTTGCTATAATGGTGACAACTTATCTCTGAGAAGAGATGTGACGACTATGCTCATTCACAAGAAGATGAGTATGATGAGGCTTTGAAGGAATTTTTACAATAAACGTGAATGAAAAAACCCTATATATCCAAAAACCTAACCCTAGGAGATGAAACACCAAAAATCATGTGGGCCCCATTGGGGTAAGTTAGTGCATCAACTTCTTGGGGTCGTAACTTTTGCATACAATCTTCATTTTAGGCATGTGATAGCCCATTGGAAAGGTATTTTTGAGAATTACACATCATGTCATTAAATTTTTACTTTGTCAATAGTTTGACTGTAGCAAGCTCAAAAAATGTTGTTTAGGCCTCAAAATGGCCCCAGAAGTACATAAAGATGTACTGACATGAAAACTCCCAAAATAAGCCAATTGGAATAGGTGGGAGGCCACAAATATCCACTTGGATGTTGTGTAGGGATGAATAGGTGGGAGGCCACAAATATCCACTTGGATGTTGTGTAGGGATTCAAGATATCCCTGGAAGTTCAGAACCCATAATTACAAAGAGATGTTACCTCTATAGAGAAACATGCTAAAATAAAAAATGTCAAGATGAGCCGATTGGAATTTGGAAGAAGTAGGTGGCCACCAATATCCACCTAGATCATCCTCTCTCTCTGATTGATAACCTACATCCATGAAAACATGCACTATGTTATCTTATCATCATGACAAACTCCAATCAAGCAACACAAACTCCTTGTTTTTGCTACGTGACTGTTCCCATAACAGTCGCGCACATCTGCGCGATTGTTTCACTTATAGTCGCACACACCCACAGAAATGTTCACCAAAAAGTCACGCACACTCACGTGATTTTTCACCAAACAATCGTCCAATTCTCACATGCTTATGTGCATGACCATTTGTTCAACATCCGTTCACATTTGGGAAATTGTTATTCTTATAGTCATGCATATTGGCATGGTTGTTAATCAAATAGTCGCGCCCATGATCAAACCTCCTCCGCGTGGCTAGAAAATCAAACTTTGTGCATATATGTGTGGGTTACATTTATACAACCACACACTACACAAGGCTCTATCAATTAAACATGTGCATGTATGTGCATGGATTACTGGATCTTCCACATGGACCAACTACTCCACCCAAACCCNTGTACAATGAATGGTCCATATTTACAATGAAATTACAATATACATTTACAAGGCATTTTTTACTTCATGGGCTTCACCCCCTAACCCCACAAAGGGGGTAACCCCCCTCTGCACTCCCCCGCATCGAGGAGTGTACATTCTTTTGGGGTGTAAAGTCTTCTTGGGGTATAAAAACGGCTGAAAACAAAGACCTCTAAATCAGGAAGATAATCAGGCTCCACAACCAACACCCCCAGATTGAGAGACCAGTAATAAAACATATATCTATATATGCAGTAATTCGCAAATCACACCCCCACACCATGAAACACTGACAGTCAGGCTGCCACATCCATACGATGAAGTCCATGAGGGGCTCCTGGGTACGAATTAGTGTGCAATAAAATAATCGTAGTAATACCACATGTGCTAGGTGTCATATGATCCAAGCATCAGTGCCCACCTCTCACCTGAGAGATTCCTAGTCTCTCTCCCTCCACTAGACCGACATCATATCTCTTGGCCTGGTCACCTGCATCCACAATACAAGGTACTCTATCAGTTCCTAATCATGAAATACTCCAAAAAAACATACAAACCCACCCGCGAAGCTATTTTTCTAACAGTCGTGCACATCCAGACGATTCCATAAGCACTCGTGCACATCCGTGCGATTCTTCTAGAAATAGTCATGCTCATCAACATGAATGTTTCATGGACAGTTGCACTCATCTGCGTGAATGTTTCATACACATTTTTTCTTATCCAACCTCTTATATCATGTGTATGCATGTTCCTCAACAGTCACACGGATGTGCATGACTGATCTTCCCACAGTCTCGCGATTGTTAGTTGAAAAATCGTGCACAGATTCACCCCCCCTGGGGCATCTGAAAACACAAACCTCGATCACATTTGTGTGGACATCGATGATATACCCATGCAATTCATGCAAGGATCATTTGATATCCCATGTGGATCTCCTACCCTAGCCAACAATTGGTGGTACGACCATTTGTATAGCCCCTTGCCCTCCCCAAAACACACCTACACTATGCAAGAGGTTTTGGCGGCTTACATGTGTCTCTTGCTACTCAAATCTAACCACATCTTCTCTCTCACCACTCAGAAATTTCCACACAACAACTCTGTCACCTCCACAAAAACAAGTAAAAATGAGGTGGTTATGTGGGCCCCATGCCCTTATATACACCCTTTTGCAAAACTTCCTCATGTCTATTCTAGATCATTCAAGCTTTGTTTCTCACACCGTTCACACCTACGGGATCTAGACTCCCTCACCATCACAACGGTACTCTTAGATACTCATTCCATTCTAGAGCCCCGAGGACCCCTTTTGGAACCCTGGGCAAAGGTACACATCACTTGTCCACATTTCATTATCAAGCAACTTTTATCTATGTTTTATTTTCAGATATGTTTTGCATTGGGTATTTGGTTTGAATGTGTAGGTCCTCACTAGAATCCCCCTTCACAACATAATTCATGGACTCCCTTGGCCTCTCCAGGTATATATTCCAAGTTTGCATAAAATTCAACCCTCTATTCATAGTTGCATTTTCCAATCATACCTCCTGAGATTTATCCTCAATATTGCCTCCATTGCATTCAGGTATTGTCATATGGTATCTCTCTCACCTCCATGAGTTGTCCCACATATATTTCCCCCTTGGCATATTGAAACTCATGTTGTTCTATCCATTAGGCTCAGGAGTCCTAGTAGTTTTACACCCCAGAGCAAGAACCTCATACTTCTTCCTCATCATCATGCTAACCACCCCATTATCGACTCCCACATTATGCTTTTTGGTTACATTAAATGTACCTCTGCATTATCATTAACCCTCCATATCATCCAACATCAATTTACCATCCCCAATGTCATCTTCCATTCATCTACCTAGTACAAAAACTAACCAATGGTGCCCCCACCTTCCACCAGTCTCTACTTGCACCCCTAGATGACCAAGACATACTTCACTAGAGCACCCGTTTATGCCCATGTACTTCCAGCCCAATTATTTTTTATTCATTTTCTCTAGTATAAAGCACCTTTCCCTTCCATTAACTACAATAGATTTTGTTTTTCGTAGTCGACGACATTTGTTCCTTGGCACACACCAACCCATGGAACCCTTAGTTGGGGAATTTACCCCTCTCATGTCCTATGAAAGATTTTGTACCCTAGCCAAAAATATGACCATTACAAACACCTATGTCCCACAACACTCTATTTTTTACCACATCTCTTTGCAATATCATCCATTCAACACAGTTTTACTCATATTTGGTCATCCCCTAACACTAGATAGTATTTTACAGTTGTTGTCATCCATCCACACCCACCAACCAAGGGAAGTTCTTGAATCCCATATATTCCAGACATCGTTCATGATCATCACCCCATTCACTTGTACCAATATAGTTTTTGACACCATTTTGATCAATCGAATATCCAAAATCCTTTTTGCTCCTTATCGTCGCATCCCCTTTCGTGTTGACATCAAAAAATTCCCAAAAAGGTGGAAATATATCGACTCTCATTCCATTGACAATGAGTAGCCTTGGATGACATAGAGAGATTCATCATTTCTCTCTAATGTCATTGATCCCCATGACATTCGAACCCAACACAGTTTCATGTTATGGTGGATCTTACTTTGTGACCATTGCAGTTTTCAGTAGCAGTCAAAGACCTCTTAATTTGTTAGGACATCAATGCCTCTGAGTCATTCAACACTCTATTTCATCATCAAAATTTTCATTTGTTGTTTCTGATGCCCCTGAGGGCATTGTATATATCTATGTCATCAACTATATCAGTCCCCATTCTCCTTTTAGGGGTTCATGATATGAGCATGGGGCATGCTTGCCTCATTTGTACAAACACTTTTTGTTTTTCTAGGATACTTTGTATTGATCTTCTATCCCCTCTCCCTCCAATGGATGTCTCTCACATCTCCTCACTTTCTACACAATTTCATCATCACCAAAAGAAACTACGATGTATTTCGACTATATGTATGCTCCTAACCTCACACATCAGGGGGCATCTGTTATCATCGAAAAATGGCTCGCCACAAATGCAGAAAATGGATGAAGAAACAATTAACACAAACACATAATACTACCAATACTTATGGAAGGATTACACTCAATTTAGAAATACAATCATAAAACTATATAAAAGTGGTTCTGGAAACCCGTGCACATCTAGAAAAAGTAGCACACACACATCTTCACGGGCTAACACGGTGTATGATGTGCACATTGCATGGTCCACGCCACTGATACTCGAAATACCCACGCGGATGCAGAAACAATGAATTGATTAATTTGGTCGGGCCTCAACCACATTTAGGATGGATTGGATCTCCCCCATACCCAAAATATCCCCCAAATGTTTCCTTGGGACCACTGATATGGATGGGAGGTACCTCCAAAGGCCTCCCATTCACATTGGAAAATAGTTTGGAAAAAGATTTCCATCCTCCTATAAATAAAGGGCCATTGTATGCAAAGAATAAGAATAAATTTGAGTATTGTTATGTTGTCCAATTTGTCTTTGAGAAGCCATATTTCTTTTAGAACTCTTTGAGAATCCATAGAAAAGGTTGTGCCTCTCTCCTCTTGAGAAGTTCAACCATCAATTCTTCACCATTGTATTTACATCTTTAGCCATTGTTAGAAGAGAGAAAAATTTGTATTTGGGGACTCTAGATCTTTCCCAAGGAGGAAGAGGGGACTCATAACTTCCCATATTTCTCCAAGGTGTTATAAATTTGAATATCAATACCATTTGGTAGCTAGTCCTTGTGTCTCTTTCTTGCATGTATTTCATTGGTTAAATGATTAGTTTAGTTTTATTTCCTTGTTATTTTACTTCTTGTTTTCTATTTAGTTGAGCCACTAATCAACTAACAAACTGCTATGATGTCTTAATAGCATGACTAGATAGTTAAGGGACCTCTTTTTTCTCACCCAAGTGAAAAAAAAAACCCAACAAATGGATTAACACCATAAGACCTAAATTAATCCCTAAACCATATCATTTTCACACTTAATCTTGGTGGGATTTTTGTTTTCCCTTGTCACTCTTGGGACCTATCCCTCTACCTGGTTTATTTTATTACATTCCTAGGTTGTACACCTACTAGGGCTAGATGAATACCCTCCCATACTCAAAATTGGTAACTCACATGGATTCCTGGGCTGGTGTGATGCTTGAAGGGGATACCAAGGTGAATTATCTTACATGGATTATATCTTAAGTTGTAGCTTACATTGTATGATTCCAGGACTAATGTTTCTTATGAACTTTGGCTAACCATATCTTATACTTTGGCTTGTTTTGTATTCCCCTAACATGGTTCTTAAGGGGTGTCCTAGGATTGTACCCATGACATTGTGCCTTTATTACGGGACTTTGGCATGTGTGATGGAGAGTAGTGGGTCATCTAGTGACTCACCACCCTCAGAAAATGGATCTCACATTCTTAGTACCTTGGATGATGGAAAGATGGTCTTGGTTTGAGAAGTTCTGGTCATTATTCCATACATATGGGTTGGAAGCCCCACAGGTTGGGTAGAGTACCCCAGGGATTTTTTTCACAGAGGATGGAGGAAATTGCAATAGCGGGTGTTTGGAAATCACTTGGAGACATGATCACAGATCTCTCTCCCTTGGATGTGGCATTTGGAGGCCCTTGACATCACTTTCTATCCCTAGATGTCATCTTCTTGGCTAGGGTTTTGATGGATGGATGGGTATCAAAGATGATTAGCATGGATGTAGGTGAGGAGACACCTCACTTAACACTCTTTCACCCCTAAAGGATGCCACTTGGCCTTTGGGGGCCCAATGTTTGCCTTTGGAGGCATGAAGTCACCTTCTCCTAGCATGATGTCACCCTTATAGCACATGTCATCACCCTTTTTAGGGTTTTATTATGTATTTTTATATTTTTTCATATTGTTAGAGGCAATGTAAGGGGTCAAACCCACTTACTTTATGTTGTTGACAAATTATGTGGAAAAATTGTATTAGGGTGGCCTCATATAAAAAGGCCACCCTCACATTTCATTTTATCATCACAACTTCTCACCATTGTGAGAGACACTTCTGAAATTTTCACCCTCTAAGGGTTACTAGCTCTCTTAAAATCATGTGATATGCTTGGAAGGTCAATTGTGGATGCTCTTTGCTGATTTTGGATGGGAATTTATGAAATTATGGTTTTATCTCATGGTATCTTGGTGAAGTAATTAAATTTTCTGCAATTTTATTCTTGTGTTATTAATGTTTCATGGTAAATTTGTTATTTCATGCTATATGTCCTGCTTGGTGAAACCCTAAGAGAGGATCATAAGTTCTCTTTCCTCTCACAAGGTAAATTTTTTCCAAAATTTGTGAAAGAATCCTTTCTAGGGTTAGACTCCTAAAGCCCTAAAGTGCTATCTGTTTAGGATTTTATCCCTATACTTCTGATTTGGCCTAGTTGAAGCTACAATAAGGGAGAAATAGTTTCTAGGGCCAAAATGTGACTGCACCCTAGAATTCCTTCTCCTCAAGATTCAAACCCTAATACACTAAGGCACTAGCACCTTAGAGTTTGAATCCTACCTCTTGGTTTCAAGTAGGCTATCACCCAAGCCTAGTTTCATTTGTTGTTATAAGACTCCATAGCCCTTTAAAGGCATTGTTTTTAAAGCATTCTCATGGTGAATTGTTTGACAAACTCATTCTCTCAACTATCTTAAGAATTATAATAACCTAACTAACACTAACGTTGGAAAACTCATTGGATAATTTGTTGTTTTTACAAAAGTTTTCTACAAATATTTGATAACACTATAATTTGTTGCATACACTCTTGTAAAGATGGCCTAAATTCTTCAAAAATTACATCTAACAATTAGATAATGTTCTAGTGGATGTATGCTAAGATTTCATGTTCAATTGTTGCATTTCTGAGCATTGATTGATTGTTGTTGTTATAAATCATTTACTACTATTATATCATTGTTTGTTTCTGAAAATTTATAATAGCCATTGCAACTTATCTTGTATAGTGTCTTTAAGAGATATTAATTTCATGCTTCGACTTGGAAATAATCATATATATGTTGAAAAGTGTTCTTGTTTTGGGAAGGTACTCAAACAACCTCATACCTCTTGTACTACCTTGACATAGAACAATATTTCAGTGATCAAGAGAGGGGGTGGTAAGCTTGGCTACTATACTTGTTATTTTGATCCCTTGAGGTCACTAGGGAAGCCTCCCTTATGGTGGACCTCTTCCATCACTAAAACGAGGGAAGTTCTTACTAAGGTGACAGTGGTAGGTGTTATCACCGAAACATTTCTCACAAGAAATATAGACAATCGTTGAAGAAAAGATCAAAACAAACACAACATATTTCTAGCATTTACAAAACCTATTTTAGCAATATGCCAAAACTATATTAAAGACTCATGAATTTATGTGAACTTCGACCAAAATCATCACACACACATCCATGTGGGTCAACAAAGTGTTGGATGTGCACTATGTGCGTCATGTAATATCCCTAAGGCTAAACCCAATTGTAAATGTAAATACAAATGTACTTAAGATGGTGAGTTGTTTTGATATCATTCTTGTATGCACATTTCATGGCATAGTGCGCGCATGTACTACGCAGTAAAATGAGGAAGTGTGCACATTCCAGGATATCGTGCGCAACATCTTAAGTGAACGCAATGTTGAGGCCAAGGAGCCTTTGTGTATATGATATGTTTTATAGGTTGGTGAGCTAGTTATTATAAGCTGGGATGCTTATGTTTTGATTAGGCCAGAGACTCTATATGTTAAAGGCCAGTGCACTTGTTTTTGTACAAGTCTCATATTTAATATAAAATACATCACTGCGCACAGAATGACCACGATAAAAGAGATGGGGGACTAAACTCCACTAGTTAGGGAAAGG
>CBVK0102189346.1:0-11306 GCA_900067695.1 Picea abies | reverse complement strand
GGAAAAGTAACTTTTGGAGATAACATGTCAGCCAAAATACTGGGAAAAGGGACTTTTAGTTTAGGAAATAATAAAACCAAAGAAGATGTACATCTGGTAGAAAATATCAAACCAAATCTCCTAAGTGTAACTCAAACATGTGATCAAAGTCACATACTTACTTTTGAATCTCAAAAATGTGAAATCGGGAAAAAGGACATTGGAAATCTAGTGGCAGTTGCACCAAGAACATCTAGCAATGTGTACATCCTTGATATAGAAGAAGAAGAAAAATATCGTTTAAGCCAAGTAGATGAAAGTTGTCTATGGCATAGAAGGTTGGGACATTTAATCTTTGAAAACTTGATCAAAGACAACGAGAAAAAGGTAGTTAGGGACCTGCAAAAAGTGATTAAGCCTTTAGATTCTATTTGTAAACATTGTCAAATAGGAAATCAAACAAGAGTTAGGTTCAAAACAAAAGAACATTCCACAACAAAACCATTAGAGCTTATTCACACAAATCTATGTAGACCAATCAGAACCAAAAGTACTTATGGTGAACAATATTTTATGTTGATTGTTGATAATTACATAAGATTGACCCAAGTATTCTTTCTAAAAGAAAAATAAGAAGCCTTTGAGAAATTGAAAATATACAAAGCCCTTGTAGAAAATGAAACGGATCTCAAAATTAAATGTCTAAGATCAGAGAATGGAGGATAATTCACCTCTAAAGAGTTCATTCAATTCTATGAAAATCATGGTATCAAAAGATAGTTTTCATCTCCCAGGACTCCTCAACAGAGTGGAGTGGTAGAAAGGAAAAACATAACAATTCAAGAAGTTGCAAGATTCATGTTAAATAAAAGCTTCCTGACAAATTCTAGAGAGATTCAATCTACAAAGAAGTTCACATATTTAATAGATATAAGTTGAGACCCAACCATGAAAAAACCCCTTATGAACTATGGTTCGGAAGGACACCATATGTAAAACACTTTAGAACGTTTGGAAGTAAATGTTACATAAAGAATGATGAAGATAACCTAGGAAAGTTTGATCCAAGAACTGATGAAGGAATATTCATAGGATAATCATATAATAAGAAATAATACATATGTTATAATCTTAGACTACTAAATATACTGGAAAGTGCCAATGTAAACATAGATGATCTAAAAAGGAGCATATCCCATGGCATTGATAAAAAGTATCAACAAGAAGATGATGATGAAAAATCTCAACAGAAAGATGATGATGTAGAATCTCAACAAGAAGATGATAATGATGAAACATGAGAAAATGAACCATATATTGATGAAGAAGACAATGAAGAAACGTCATTGCCAAGAGCTCCATCAAAATGAGTTCAAAAGAATCATCCCAAAATCCATATTATTGGAGATAAAAGTGCAGGAGTGGAAAGAAGAAGGAAACTTGCTTTTGACTTGGAACAAGAAATGTTATCCCTAATAGAACCTATGTCAGTTAATGAAGCAATCAAACATAAATATTGGATAAAATCAATGAATGAAGAACTAGACCAAATAGAGAAGAATCAGACTCGAGAAGTAGTTCCAAGACCCAAGGACAAGATTGTGATAGGAACCAAGTGATCTTCAAAAACAAACTAAATGAAAATGGGGATATTATAAATAAAAAAGCCAGATTATTTTTCAAAGGATATTCCCAAGTAGAAGGTATTGATTTTGAAGAAACTTTCTCTTTTAATAAGGAATATAATAATCAAAGCTATGCATATAAAGTAGATCAAGCTCAATACAAGAAAAATCCTAAAGAAAAATATGACACAATTCCAAAACTTGATAATGTCATACAAGAATATTATTCATTACCCAACAAATGGAAATTAAATAAGGAAAATTCTCAAAACAAGGATAAAGAAGCTTCTAGTGCACTAAATGGTGACAATGATGATGAATCTTCAAGAGTAGAAAAACTAGAAGAATTGAGTGATGATGATCCCAAAAGTTTTCCAATGTTATTTTAATGATCCATTGAAACTCCTTTTCAAAAAAAAAAAATAGAAACAAAGAAGGGAAGGAGAAACTAGGGAAGTTTGTTCCCGTTGATACTCCTATGAGTATTGAAGCATAGAAAAATGAATAGATAACTTGTATCATTGAAAGAATCATGGTTTGATAGTATAACTCTATGCAAGTTCTAACATAGTTTGTTGAGGGTCTTCATCTATCCAGGAACAATGCAGGTTATGTATTCTCTCAGTAAAGTCGTGCGATATGATCATGCATTGGTCCCAAAGTGGTTATAAGTGGACAAACCCTAAATGGAAGTTAATATATTGTATATAGTGGTATACATGGGATCTTGTAGAGATTATAGGGGGAGAGACCTTGTTAGGAAGAACCACCCTTTTAGAAACAATGGGGGGAGAACAGTCAAAAGAAGAGAGAGAAAATTGACAGGGGGATTCATTCAGTTATGGTAGGTAGAACATGATTGCATGGGGGAGTTACTCGAGTTTAGATTTTGGTCAGCATCACAAAGACATACAAATATTAATCATAGGGGGAGAAACACTTTTCCATTGATTTCAAAGGGGGAGAGTAACTTCATAGGAGAGAAGCATCATCAAAGAGGGAGAAACGCTTTTCCATTGATTTCAAAGGGGGAGAGTAACTTCATAGGAGAGAAGCATCATCACAGGGGGAGTTTGTGTGTTCCTATCAATGAAAAAGGGGGAGATTGTTGGACATATTATCATTGATGTCAATAGTCGATGTCATTATGATGTGATGATGAGTTGTCATGAACAACATGCAGAGGAATCTACCTAAAGCTCACGAGAGACACTGTATTAGATTTCACAAGATTCGAGCAATGCAGAAACACCATCGAGATCAAGTTCCCAATAGATCAATGATCTTGATCAGTTAAAATCCAAGTACAAAACCAAAAATCTAAAAAGGGAAAGTGCATTGCAGGGATGATCATTTTTTATGAACAACATGCATAGGAATCTACCAAAATATCATAAGGGAAAGTGCATTTCAGAAATGCGATCAGGATTGAAATCCCCACAGTAAAACTACAAAAGACTCGAGGGAGAATCCTGTCCACTGATGTACATTTTGGGACAAACCAAGACCATAATATTTGGGAGTTATAGAGGAGCACCAACATCGGATTAAATCCTAACCGTTGGATCTCAGTAAGGGAAGATCAATGGTGGGGAACTATTGTGGGATGCAAGGGTTGTGTTAATGATTGTGCAATTTTTGGGTCTGAAGTCATCCCTGATCGTTGATCTACTACGACAACATCCTCGAATGTTAGATGAAATCAAGTTACTCAAGGTTTATTCAGGGAATCTCACTTCAGAGAATTTAGAATTGGGAACGAATAACCCAAATTCACAAAGGCCGAAATGAATCTAGAACTGATCACAGTCATTGGATCAAGGATTCACGATATCCCTAATATCTGAAATCCCAACAACTATTGGATCGTGTTAAGCCTCTCATGCCAAAGATGGATCATTAGATGAAGTCAAGTTGCTCAAGTTTTATTCAAGGAATCTAACTTCGGAGAATTGAGAATTGGGAACGAATAACCCAAAATCCCGAAGGCCGAAATGAATCTAGACCATTGATCTAGAATTGAACATAGTCATTGGATCAAGAATTCACGATATCCCTAATAGTCGAAATCTCAAAAAACGTTGGATCGTGTTAGGTTTTTAGCATCAAATAAGGATCATTAGATGACATCAAGATCCTTGAGGTTCAGTTGTCAAATCTCACTTTGAGAGTTTTGGGAAATGGGAGTGTATAACCCAAAGTGTCGAAGGATGAAATGAACTCATCACAGTTTTTGGATCAAGAATTCAGATGAACCTACGACCATTAGATCTAGGAGGAGGACATGTGCCACATCAAGAGATACACATCATCAGACCACGTTAGCAATGACACATGTCTTAATCATATGGTGACAAGTGTCTTGGTCCAGTTGGAAATTTAAGTTACGTAAGTCATGAATTTAGGTGACACATGGAAACCACTTGGCTAGTGCTAAGTAAACAGTGATGTCAACAAGTTACGTCACTTCAGGATTTTTTCCTTCGGGGTAAACCAACAAATACCCGAAGCACCAAAGGCCAAATTCAATGTAAAACATTGATCTAAATCCTCTAGATTCTTCCATGACCGTCAGATCAGGAGATAGTCAACTCTGGCATTGACCACTCCGGTGAAAATGAGATAAGAACATATGAAATTACTCGAAGAATGAAACCTCGAAGTAACAAAAACCATTGATCTAAAGAAGAATATGGGAACCATCATATCAGGAGATAGTCAACTCTGGTGCTGGCCAACTCCAGTGGAAATTGGAACAACAATCACTCAGACCTCCGAACCCCTGAAGTCCCGAAGTTCTGAAGTAAATAATGGTCATCCATCTCAACCTTTGATTAATTCATAGTCATTGATAAAGTACAAAGGAAATATAGAGTAAAGCATAAATCATGAAGTAACGATAACCATTGATCTACTTCGAGAGAATTCTTAATTGTTGATCAGGCATAGTGGAAGGATAGGGTAAGCAAAGGTGTTAACCGACAACAAACGGTCACCACCTCTTTATGACTTATTCGGTAGGTTATCACTCTGGAAGAATTGGACTACTCATATTTCTAGTAACCTAGAGTCTTGGAGTACCGAAGCTCCGAAATAACATCCGGACTATTGAAATCTATGGACACACATCAAATCAATATTAACACTTTGGTGAAATTTTAGTTCGAGAGAATTGGAAGTTTAAACCCCCATAGCCACGAAGTATCGGAGGAAATGACAACCCTCCATCTCATCGTGAGATTAAAACATGATCATTGATCTTGATAAGTGTTCAATCACTTGCTTGGCCTAGCATCCATTTGCCACATGCGGTCGTATGGAATAAAAAAATAAGGGTGAAAGAAGAGGCACCACTAAAATTAATAAGCACGTGGTTCTACGCATATGGTCATATGAAAAAAATGGTTTGAAGGAAGTGCCTCTCCAGAATTCAATTTCTGTAATATTTGCAAAGACATGAAATCAAGTTAAAAAAAATTGATCCATAACCTGTGATCGATTTATGAAAAATCACACTCACTAAATTAAAATCTTTCACAATAATGTTTGAATAATAACAAAGATTATTGTTAATTTAATGAATGGGTGCAATGGTCCAAACAAAGGGACACAAATATTCATAGCTCACACAAGTTGGAAAGATATATAAACAAGAAATAATGGTGAGAAGAAAGTGTCTTTGCAGTTCAGATCAAAAGATCAAAACATAAGTATATTCCAAGAAGAAGTGTTGATGATTCTTATGAAGTGAGGGTGGAATGGAGGATGATGGAAGAATTCATATCCTTTTGTAAGAGTAAAAACAAGGTATTTGGTGCTTCCTAGGGTTGGTTCCCTAAAAGCAAGGGAGTTGTGGCTTCCTAGGGTTGGTGCCCTAAAAAAAAGGGAGTTGGTGCATCCTAGGTTTGGTGCCCTGAAGAAGGAAATTTGTGTCTCCTAGAGTTGGTGCTCTAAAAAGGATTGGTTTCCTTCACTATTCTTCATAAAATCCTTTTAATTCCTATTAATTATATTTATATAATTTATTTTAAAAACAATTCTATCGATGATCTATTGTGGTAATTAACAAAATATAAAAGTAACTGCTAATTGTTGAAAAAGGGTAATACTAATTCACCCCCCCTCTCAATATTCCATCATATAACTATTTAAAATATAACAGTTGTATAATGGGATGAGGCCATTGATTGTTTTTCATCAACTAATCATGTGTAGATGGCCAGTTTCAATCATTATGGGAAATCCATAGCTTCCTCCAGTGAGAATATTTTTATTTATATGTTGACGTTCAGCCTGGATGGATCATACATCAAATATATTATTGCGATGCCATAAATAATGTTGAGTGGAATCTCTCACTTTGTTAATCTTCTATTTCAAAAAGTCTTCTCTCAGCTTTGTGTCCTCTCATGACTATGGGATGGTTCCCTCCTCCTTTTTAATGTAAGGATCAATCGTCTAAATAACTTTCAAACTTCTACTATGAAAATGATTTTCCAAAGATTGAGGATCAAGAGATTGTGCTAGATCAAATGTGAAACAATGTAATTCATGCATGTAATCTATGTACATCCATATGATATCACATTGTAAATACTGATCAGGTTGGGATTTTTGTTCCTTCGGCTTCATTTTAAAACAAACCCCTACCAAACAAATACTACATCTCTTTTCACACCCATCTTGGTACTTTTCCCAAGTGGACCTTGCAATGTGGCAATAAAGTCTAAACAAGGGCCATCGACTAGCCCCAACATGATTTTGGCCATCATTTTCCCTGATCCTTCAAAATAGTCCCCCCAAAAGGCATGCCCTTGAAACCTTGGTAAACAAAAATTCATAAGATCACTCTACCATCCTGAGGGCCAACATGATACATAACAATATCCACATCCTCTTCTTGCATTACATATTTAATCTCTTTGCTTATCCAACATTGCAAGCAATGACTAGTTTGTATATTCCCATGCTACTTCATGTGCCCCAAAGATCGCTTATTTCTAATTGCAACATCTGGAGGCTCAAAATATACTTTTAATCTATGAATGTGTGCTTCTGATAACGAAAAGATGTTTTGTTTGAGAATTATGAGTTCCATAAATTTAACCATTGTGTATAAATGTCGCTTACATCATCCTCTTTCTAACTAATAGGATGTAAGACAAACATTCAAACCTCTCTGCAAGCGACCTTGAGACATAGTCGCGTTCAAATGTTGGACCAATAAAATTATGTATTATTGAGGTATTTTGCATCTTGAAAATAGGGCAATGTAAACAGGAAAAATACTTAGGTTTTTGGTTGGAAAGCGTTTGAGATCACTCTAGTATACAATGATAGAAAAACTTATCATTATTGATTTTTAATGCAAGCAAAGGGACACTATCATAGTATTGTAATGGTTGAATTTAGTGTATGTTTTGTTTTTAATATATGTTCGTAGAATTCACACCATTAGATTCAACATAAGGCACATTACATTGGAAAACCTCACAAGATTTAATGACATGTAAGGGAGCCTGGAAACACTTTTCCAGCTAAAACAATTTGACATAAATTGTGGTCAACAAGCAATAGAACCCATGAATTCATTCACCAATGGGTAGCCCAAGAAGCAGACTGTTATATCCATGTTTTGAACAACTTCCAGATCATGATTTCTAATGGAGGATCCATGAAATGCGAGGGTTGTTGTGAAAATGTGTAGCTTCAAATGGGTGATTATTCTTTGAAAACCCACATGTTTTCTATTAAAATGGATGGTTGTAACCTTTCTTTGGGTGTTGAATTGTTATAGACATTAGATCCCATCACCATGTATTTCTGTAATTTATACATGAGTTTCTAGCAAGAGGGGCGTCGTTACACTTTCCAAGGAATCACAGTCGTTTCTCCTGAGATCATCATCTTACATTGTATGGAAAAACTTCTTAAAAAATGGCATTCAAGCATTGTCACCCAATTCCAATATGTCATTCAAGTGTTTGAGTCACCTTCTCAACCCATCCATCCTGACATGCAGTTAGTCTCGACTAGTCACTAATCCATATTTGAAACCCCCCAAGGCCTCCCACCCTTCCAAGGTGCACATGATCATTATAATATGCACATGCCAGGTATACTCTCACCCAATGTACGCCCTTATCCCCACCCATTTCCTAAAAACATGAAATTGAAAAGATGGTTCAGGAGTTGCTAGCTTCTGGTGGCATTCACCCTAGTACTAGTCCTTATTCATCACTATTTGTCATGGTCATCAAAAAAGAAGGCACTTGATGTATGTGTCCTAAATTTTTCATTCTCAACATAATAACAGTCAAGGAAAATTTCCCCATTCCCATCATTTATGACTTGTTGGATGAGCTCAAAGGTGCTCAATTCTTCACCAAAATTGATCTCCTTTATAAAAGTCACCAAATTCACATCAAGAAGGAAAATATTCCCAAAACTAATTTTCACACTCATTAAGGCCATTACAAGTTCTTGGTGATTCCCTTTGGGATTTGCAATGCACCTTCCATCTTCAAAATTCTCATGAACAACATCTTTCAATCCTTTATCCATCATTTTTTCCTTGTATTTTTTATAACATATTGATCTACAGTAAAACTTGGCATGCCCATGTCACCCATGTGGATTAGGTCCTACAATTTCTTGTTAACCATCAACTCTTTCTAAAGAATTCAAAATGTGTCTTTGGTGTCTTTGAAGTGGGATAGTTGGGTCATATTGTTAGACATGATGACGTATGGGTGGAAACAAAGACAATTGAAGTAATGAAGGATTGGCCATGTCCCAAAAATCCTTAAAGTTTATGAGGTTTCTTGCTCTCACTGGTTTATATAGAAATTTTGTTAATAACTATGGTAATATTGCATATCCCCTCACCGCCTTGCTTAAAAAAAACTATCAGTTGGAATGAGGCCATAGATTAGGCTTCCATGAGTTAAATAATGCTATATGTACAACCCTAGTACTCAATCTACCATAATTCACTAGGAATTTTGTTTTGGAAACTGATAGATCTAATAAAGGCATCGTAGTTGTTAGTAAAATATCTAGTTTTGTCATGAACAGGGGGAATTAGTAAGTCCAGAGGACCTAATTGGGCATACCTATGACAAAGGGGATACGTTCAAAGACCCATGGATGAATAAACAAGCCTAATTGAGGTTGAAATAATGAAAAAGAGTTGAAATTAGGCCCATGGCACCTAACACGAGCTCAAGGTCCTATCGGGACAAAAAAGATGGCTTATCATGACCCAAAATCCTTCTAGATTGTTGGTGGAGGGGGACTATACCCAAACCAAGGGCCAATACCAAGGGATAAAGGATGTCATTGGGGGGTGGTCACCAAAGCGATCATAAGAGAGTAAAGATCAATGACTCTCATCACATGTCACATCACAAACATGAAGGGGTTTAACATCTCCTTGGTGATGTGACAATGGTTTACCGTCGGGAACACGTCCAATTTTAACTAGAATTGAAATCCAAAGGAAAATGGGAAACCATTGTCAGGGACATGCAATAGAAATTTGTGGTTTAGAATAAAAACACTCCTCACCCCTAATGCGAGACATGCTTGGAAGTTGACAAAGCATCATATGGTGCTAACATGTCACACTGACATGCCATACTATAGTGGACCAAGGACTAACAAAATACAGGTAGGCCTACCAATAGGGAATCCATAGAGACCAACCAGGAGTTGACACTTAGGTACAAGGGACCCACCATAAGTGACCAAGGGCTCAAATCATCAACCCTAATCCCAATGACATGTGGCATGTCCTAATGACACATAAATTCCACCTTGTATCAATACAAGGAAGCCATGTGTCTTTGGGGCCCTTCTAACGTCACACATGAGGTCACTCCAATTTCTCCCTTTTCCTAATTCAAAGGTTTTCACCAATGAAACAATGACGCGTGGAACTCAAAAGTTTAACATAAGGGTAAAATTCCTCATTTGGAAAAAAGAACACCATCTCCAAAGCACCAAGTTAGATGCCCAAGATTTAAAAAAACTGCAACAACGTCCCTCCTATGTAGCTTCCAACAGTCAAGAGGTAACCCAAGAACTCGTAAAGTCCCTGCATTCATTTTTGCAACTATTTTCTATCATTAAGTGGGTAAAATGGATATTGTCAAAAACCCTAGGAAGTCACAACCATCTAAGAAGTATTCAGTGGTAGATGAGCCCCTAATTGACAGAGATGGTGATATTTTTTACCTAGCCTTGTCATTTTTGGACCTATTCCCAATCATCTATATTTCCTAGACCAATGCTAACAATGGTCAGGATTACTTACACTTATGGGAATCGAAATTGGCCCAATCCAACGTACCACAAACTTTCAATTTTCCAGAACATGTTCGTTCGTGTGTAGAAAATTACCAAGATGACAAGAGCAAGGTGATGTCCACTAATGGAAATCGATTTATATACACTTTGTCCTAGGATTCCTTGTCCCAAGTACTCTATTTCCCTGAAGGATCCTATGAAACCCTAGAATAGCATACATTAGAGGCCAAATATTCATAATTGTCTCAGTCTGATAAAGAAATCTTGTTAGGAAATATTCTAGCCCCTAATACTCCATTACCAACTACTCCACCTCCATTTAAATCTAACGTGTTCCCTTCAATTACCAGGAAAGATCTGGCCATTATCTTCTAAATCTTAGGTTATGACCATGAAAGGGTAGTTGATGAGGCTCTCTTAGGCCTTTCCTCTCTTTTATGGCCCCCAACATCCATGACTCTCTTTAAGTTTGACTACTTCCAACTCCTCGAGGAATTCATGCAAGCTCAGCTGGAAAATTTCCATAGCAGTAGATCCTTTAGATACCAATCCTACCTAGTGTATCATCCTTTCCAAAAATCAATATTACTTTTAGGATTGGGGAATTAATATCATAGATAAGGAATGAACTCAATAGATGAGGAAGCAAGAACAAAATAGAGGTTAAACCTCTATGTAAATAAGTAATTGAGTACCATATATTCCTTGATACATGACACTACTCTACCTAGAGTCATCCCAGAGCTGAGGCATATTCTACAACTCAACAAAGATAGTAGAATAGGTGATTGGTACCTGGAAGAAGATCATACCATCATCAAGGTGTATGGTTTTGAGAAAGAACCATTCAAGCTCCCTAGTTTCTTGACACCAAGGATCTTTGCATTGGAAAATGTCAAACATAGGTTGATAGTTGATCACTTCTTAATTTCCCAACATAGAAATTACATTACCTTCCCTTTTCCATAGGAGGTTTCCCCTTCTTGGTTTAGCAAAGAACATATTTTGTTACAACTGAATAAAATCTTATGCGATTTGATTTTGAGACAAGGGAAGGATGGGTATATGATCCCCATGGTGTCATCTCTACTAGGAATCCATCATACAAACATTATCCAAATGCGTTGATAGAAAGGATTGTCAAACTGGAATCCTAGGAAAAGGTCGAGGAGATACTAGGAAATGGGACCCCTAGAAAAATTTCCTCATAAGCTTAATCCAACATAGTTCAGACCATCCACTGTATAAAAATATCATATTCATAAATACATTCGGGAATGGATGTGGATGTGAAACATAACAAAAGGCCTAAAGAGGATGAGGAAATGGAAATAGAGGACAGTGTAACAAGGAGTTTAGATAAAGGGAAAGGTGTTTTGTAAATAAACCAAT